>CAKOAT010702931.1:92109-106821 GCA_932364175.1 Eruca vesicaria subsp. sativa | reverse complement strand
ATTCTTACTCTTTATTCTTGATTGTTCATCCATATTCTTTTAAACTCGTTTGTTTTAGTGATTTTCACAGAGATCCAGGACCTCGGGAAAATTAGGGTTTCACCTTAAGCTTCCATATTTAACGGAAAATCGACAGTGTGGATTTCGGTTCCCACAGTTTGGCGCTAGAAGAAGGGGGGGTCGGATTCTCTTACACAATAATCGCTAAAACGAAGGATAAACAATAATCTGAACGGCGACGTCATCTCGTTCGAGAAAAGAGCAACGATCGATTCGGTCAAACCTCTCAACGATCTTCTCGTTATTGAGCTGATGATCCAGAATATGGATGTCGCAAGAATATTAGTCGATACCGGAAGCTCGGCTGATATCATCTTCAAAAATACTCTCGAGAGAATGAAAATCGATCTATCTGAAATCGCGGAAAACGTAAGCCCGCTAGTAGGACTCTCGGGAGAAATCACTATGACCCTCGGAACGATCAACTTGGCAGTTCGCGCCGGGAGCATAGTGTAAAACGTCGAGTTCGAAGTCGTCGATCGACCTATGTCCTATAACGCAATCGTAGGGACACCGTGGTTGAATTCGATGCAAGCGATTCGGTCGACGTACCATATGTGTCTCAAGTTCCCGACTCCGAACGGAATTGAGACTATATGGGGAAATAGACGAGCCTCGCAGGTTTGCTACACCGCGGATTTAAAACGAAAAAATCTGCCGGTCGACATCTGTTCCAAAAAGAAAAAGAAGTCGATGATCCTCGACAACGCCCCAGAGCAAGACAAAACGGAACTCTTCTGGCAGTTGCGAGCGGCTGAGGCTTTGGAAGGTAAGCGCGAGCCAACCTCGAACCCGTCGTCTCGGTATGCATCGACGAGAATTTTCCAGAACGCTGTGTCGAAATCGGTGCAAACCTGAACGAGACCTTAAAAGTCGAACTCCTGACATGCCTAAAATGAAACTCGAACACGTTCGCTTGGACTGCGGAAGATATGCCAGGGATCGACATAAACATCACATGTCATGAACTCAACGTTGACCCGACATCCAAACCCGTCAAACAAAACAGACGAAAACTGGGGCTGGAACGCGCCGAAGCGGTCAACAGCGAAGTCGACAGACTCCTCAAAGTAGGATCGATCACAGAAGTTCGATATCCTGACTGGCTCGCCAATCCCGTTGTCATAAAGAAAAAGAACAGAAAATGGCGAGTCTGCGTCGATTTCACCGATCTCAATAAAGCGTGTCCGAAAGATAGTTATCCACTGCCGCACATTGATCGCTTAGTCGAGGCAACCGCGGGAAACAAACTCTTATCTTTCATGGACGCCTTCTCGGGATACAATCAGATCATGATGAATCCCGACGATCGGGAGAAAACCGCATTCATAGCCGATCGTGGAACCTACTGCTACAAAGTGATGCCTTTCGGTCTAAAGAACGCTGGCGCAACTTACCAACGACTCGTCAACCGAATGTCCCCGAACAACTCGGAAAAACAATGGAAGTGTACATCGACGATATGCTCGTGAAATCGCTCAAAGAGCAAGACCACGTCGTACACCTCCAGGAATGTTTCGAGAGGCTCAACCTTCATAACATGAAGTTGAACCCGGCAAAGTGTCGATTTGCCGTTGCGTCCGGAGAATTTCTAGGGTACCTCGTCACTTACCGCGGAATNATGCTCGTGAAATCGCTCAAAGAGCAAGACCACGTCGTACACCTCCAGGAATGTTTCGAGAGGCTCAACCTTCATAACATGAAGTTGAACCCGGCAAAGTGTCGATTTGCCGTTGCGTCCGGAGAATTTCTAGGGTACCTCGTCACTTACCGCGGAATCGAGGCTAACCCGAAACAAATCACGGCACTGATAGAGATGGCCTCTCCCAGGACGAAACGCGAAGTACAAAGACTGACCGGCAGGATCGCAGCACTTAACCGTTATCAATGGACAAATGTCTACCTTTCTACGAGACATTAAAGGGAAATAAAAAGTTCGAATGGTCGGAGGAATGCGAGAAGGCTTTCCAACAGCTGAAACATTACCCAGCTACCCCGCACTCGCGAAACGCGTAGAAGGAGAACCATTATTTCTCTATATCGCAGTATCAACAACCGCCGTAAGTGGCGTCCTTATCCGGGAAGAACGCGGCGAACAAAAGCCGATCTTCTACGTAAGTAAGACACTACTGGACGCGGAGACGCGATATCCGATGATGGAGAAATTGGCTTTAGTCGTGGTCATGTCCGCAAGGAAGCTTAGACCGTATTTCCAATCTCACACCATCGTCGTTCCCACTTCGTTCCCTCTCCGCACCATTTTGCACAGTCCCAGCCAGTCGGGAAGGTTGGCAAAATGGGCGATCGAGCTGAGCGAGTACGACATCGAATATCGCTCAAAGACTTGCGCGAAATCACAAGTGCTCGCAGACTTCATAGTGGAACTCCCGACGGGAAGTACGTCCAGCCAAGAGCCGAACTCGACCTGGATCTTGTACGTTGACGGATCCTCGTCCAAACAAGGTTCTGGGATTGGCATCCGACTTGCGTCCCCAATGGGAGAAGTATTGGAACAATCGTTCCGATTGATTTTCCACGCTTCAAACAACGAAGCCGAGTATGAGGCCTTGATCGCAGGACTACGATTAGCTCACGGACTGAAAATTCGTAACCTTCACGCATACTGCGATTCCCAACTAGTGGCTAGCCTATTTAGCGGGGAATACGAAGCGAGGGACGAAAGAATGGAAGCGTAGCTGATCTTGGTAAAAGATCTAACTCAGAAGTTCGATCAATTCGCTTTGACTAGAATTCCCCGAGCAGAAAACGCCCAGGCAGACGCTTTGGCTGCCCTAGCATCCAGCTCGGATCCTGGTATGAGCAGGGTAATTTCCGTTGAATTTATCGAACACCCGAGCATCGGACCGCCCATAGTCATAAATCTGATCAACGAACCAGAAGACGATGTGGAGGAAGACCGCCCGGTCGAAGATCAGTCCGATTACGGATTCAATCGTCCATGGATGGAAACAATCCTCGCATACATAACCAACGGAGAACTTCCGTCAGAAAAATGGGCGGCCCGAAAGATAAAAACCCAGGCCGCACGGTACGTCGTAATGGACAGAGAACTTTACAAATGGAGGTTCTCCGGACCGCTGGTGACTTGCGTCCAAGGAGAAAAAGCGCGGCAGGTTATGCAGGAAGTGCATTCCGGATCTTGCGGAAACCATTCTGGCGGAAGATCCCTCGCAATAAAAATCAAGCGCCACAGATATTTCTGGCCAACGATGGTAAAAGATTGCGAGGATTTTTCGCGAAAATGCGAGAAATGTCAGCGGCACGCTCCGACTATTCACCAACCCGCCGAGATCCTTTCGTCTATCTCGGCACCGTACCCGTTCATGCGGTGGTCAATGGATATAGTCGGGCCAATGCACGCGTCGAAACAAAAACGCTTCCTTCTTGTTCTGACCNTTTCTGGCCAACGATGGTAAAAGATTGCGAGGATTTTTCGCGAAAATGCGAGAAATGTCAGCGGCACGCTCCGACTATTCACCAACCCGCCGAGATCCTTTCGTCTATCTCGGCACCGTACCCGTTCATGCGGTGGTCAATGGATATAGTCGGGCCAATGCACGCGTCGAAACAAAAACGCTTCCTTCTTGTTCTGACCGATTTCTTCTCTAAATGGGTCGAAGCCGATTCTTACGCAAGCATCAAAGATGCCCAGGTAGAAAGTTTCGTATGGAGAAACATAGTCTGTAGACACGGAGTACCATACGAAATCGTGACAGACAATGGATCTCAATTTATCTCGACTAGATTCGAAGCCTTTTGGCAACGGACAAGCCGAAAAATGGAAAATACGATTAACAAAATCGACTCCAAGATATCCTCAAGGCAACGGACAAGCCGAAACTATTAATAAAACGATCCTCGACGGTCTGAAGAAACGCCTCGACGCCAAAAAGGGTAAATGGGCCGAAGAACTCGAAGGAGTTTTGTGGTCGCACCGCACAACCCCGAGGCGAGCAACGGGCGAAACTCCTTTCGCCCTCGTGTACGGAACGGAATGCATGATTCCCGCAGAAGTCGAGTTCCCAGGAGTACGCAGGAGACTGCTCCCGGAAAGAGAAGAGGCAAACGACTTAATGCTTCTCGATGAACTCGACCTGATTAACGAACGGCGGGATCAGGCACTCGTTCGAATTCAAAATTATCAGCAAGTGGCCGCTAAGTACTATAACGCAAACGTACGTAACCGTAGATTTCACGAAGGCGAGCTAGTCTTACGAAAAGTCTTCCGGAACACCGCAGAACGAAATGCCGGTAAACTAGGAGCAAACTGGGAAGGACCGTACAGGGTCATAAAAGTAGTCCGACCCGGAGCATACAAAATCGCAAACATGCAGGGCGTCAAAATTCCCAGATCCTGGAACGCGATGCACCTCAAAAAATACTATCACTAGGCGGCACGCCCGCAGAACACTGAACTACGAGACGGCTTAATCCCCTCGAAAGGGTACGTAGGCATCTTGTCGCAAGATAGGACCAGCCGTCCCCCTCGTTCAAAAAGGGGGGGAGTAGGTGAGTATACGTATACTCGTATACTCCCAAAATTTCAAAACTCGAAATTTCTCAAACTTTTTCAGCAAACGCATCGAAAGAAAAAACGAAATTCCGAATATAGCGAGACGTCGCCAATGTTCGGAAATCTCCAAAAAACAATAAACAGTCCATCTGCGACTATAAATACGCAAAACTTCTTAATAAACTTATCCTTCGCGAAGGCCCAAATTGCGCAAACATCTATCACTTAAAAATAGTTCGTTGCTGATCACAACGAACTCGCAACAGTCTTAAACAAACTTTAGTTATCTCGCAGAGATAGCTCTCGAACACCCGACACAAGGGTAATAGCGCTATAAAAGAAATCCAAACTTTTGGTCAGCACTTCCGGGATTTTTCCCGGNTTTAGTTATCTCGCAGAGATAGCTCTCGAACACCCGACACAAGGGTAATAGCGCTATAAAAGAAATCCAAACTTTTGGTCAGCACTTCCGGGATTTTTCCCGGTGAGATGCTCGATTCCAACCAGACGAATCGTATAAGCCGAGAACCTATCGCGGATTCTAAATCGGTATGGAATCAGGTTAAAATCGCAACAGGCAAGACGAAAGCCGACTAGTCATCGCCAGCCTTAATCCGAAAGTAAACCTAGGTCTTGCCCTAAACCCAGCACACTGGTCGCTAACGTCTCAAGGCATGAATCGAGATCCTAAAGGCATGTCTCTTCGTCTATATCTAAACGCACACTCGATTTACTAAAAATCCTAAAACGAGCAAACGAACAAGGCGATCTACAAAGGGAACGGAATGAGAGACGACAACTCGCGGACCTCCCACAACGTCGACTCAAATCAGAAAATTCAAATAAAACCGATTATCCATTACGAAAATAAAAAGTTGCCGAAGCAACAAGGGATTCAAAGCCATAGAAGGCCAGTCCCAAACGAGTACAAAGGCCGCACTCGGCCAAATACATAAAAATCTAATCTTAAAAAGTCTCATAAGAGACTATGACTTCAAACATTCTCCGCATACGGAGCCTCATCTCCATCCATCGCATTACCTTCATCCTCGATAGCAACCTCTGGGTCGTCACCCTTATCCGCGTCAGGCTGAGATACGTCTTCAGCAGCAAGAATCGGATCGGAATTGCTCCCCTCGACAGGAATAGACCTTTCCGTCACACGGGCAGCTGATTCCTCGAAACTCTTCATCTTGCGCTGAAGTCTGCGCAGCTCCGAAGCCTTGGACTTCTTCTCATCCTTCGCTTTGATCAAGGAAACCGCGGTCCTTCTAAGGTCACGATCCAGGTTGCTAATCTGAGCTTCGAGTCGAGACACTTCCGCGGAATGCACTTCTTCTATCGATTTCAGTTTCCCTTCGAGCTGAGCCGACCTCACCCGCGACTCGGCTAACTCTTTGGCTAAACGCTCAACTTCGGACCCGCACTCTTTGATCATCCCATCGATCAACGAAACAAACTAAAAAAAAAAAAAAAAAAACCAAGAAAGACGGTCAGCTTTGAACATAATCTTTAAAAATATATGATTGCGAACCCGTACCTTGGTGCGTTGCTGCGACATCGACATCATGCTCGGTGTCTTGCTAGACGAAGCCCCGGTCTCGGAACCCTTCACGGCTATCTTCCTCGCAGGAGCATCTGGATTCGGGCGAGTTCTCTTGCGGCCCTTTGCTGAAGCAGGCAGCGTCGCGCTAAGCGCCGGAAGTCCCAAGACAATCACCCTCTTAGCCGGAGCAGGAGGTCCCAGAATCATAACTGGATCAACCGCAGTGGGAGCTGCAGCCGGTTCAACTGCGGCAGGAGTCGTAACTGATTCAACGGCGGAAAGAGCCACGACCGGTTCGATCACGGCTGGAGACACAACTGACTCTATCATGGTGGGGGCTACGGCTAGTCCGACCTCAGCGGAAACAGTGACGTTTTTGGCTACAAGGAGAGGCGCACTCGACGGTTCGGTGGCAATACCCGCCGAGGAGCCCACTACCGCATCCGCCGTTTCGTCCAAAATAGCCTTGACTTCTCTTGCAAGAACGGACGAATCCACTGGAGGTACGTCGCTCGACACGGCATCGTCCTCAGCGTCGCTACGATCCATCTCATCTTGAAACAAGAGAAACTCGGAAAGCCGAGCATCCTGCGGATATGCCGGAGGATTGTCACCGGTTGGGACCTCACGGTTTTGCTGATCACCTTGGGAAGAAGACATCTTAAGAATTTTCCTAGAGAGAAGTTGGAGAGAAACTTGAAAGATGGAAGATATGAGAAGTAATGATCCAATACTTATAGAAAAAGGAGAGCTCTCCCTCGCAATAAGACGAATCTCAGCCGTAGTTTACGATTAAAACCTAACTTCATCTGACCGCAAAATTTCCTCAAGAAATTGCGGACTGGGGGGCTAACTGTTGGTGTCGAAAACCGTACTCTCGAAATCAACGTCTGCGATAGCTTCTGTAAAAGGGAGATCATTACTTTCCGCAAAAGTGATTTTATAAAACTGAGAATCGTTTTATAAAACTCGAGAATCGTTTTATAAGACTCGAGAATTGTTTTATAAAACTCGAGAATCGTTTAATAAAACTCGAGAATAGTCTTATAAAACTCGAGAATCATTTTATAAAACTCGAGAATCGTTTTATAAAACTCGAGAATCGTTTTATGAGACTCGAGAATCGTTTTATAAAACTCGAGAATCGTTTTATAAAACTCGAGAATCGTCTTATAAAACTCGAGAATCGTTTTATAAAACTCGAGAATCGTTTTATAAAACTCGAGAATCGTTTTATAGAACTCGAGAATCGTTTTATAAGACTCGAGAATCGTTTTATAAAACTCGTGAATCGTTTTATAAAACTCGAGAATAGTCTTATAAAACTCGAGAATCGTTTTATAAAACTCGAGAATCGTTTTATAAAACTCGAGAATCATTTTATAAAACTCGAAGAATCGTTTTATAAAACTCGAGAATCATTTTATAAAACTCGAGAATCTTTTTATAAGACTCGAGAATCGTTTTATAAAACTCGAGAATCCTTTTATAAAACTCGAGAATAGTCTTATAAAACTCGAGAATCGTTTTATAAAACTCGAGAATCGTTTTATAAAACTCGAGAATCGTTTTATAAAACTCGAGAATCGTTTTATAAAACTCGAAGAATCGTTTTATAAAACTCGAAGAATCGTTTTATAAAACTCGAAGAATCGTTTTATAAAATTCGAGAATCATTTTACGAAATCACAAAAAACCAAAAAAGCCGTAAACGCGAACTAGTCACGACTAGTTCGCCCATCGGCGAACTAAGCCGGTCCCGGCTTAGTTCGCCGATGGGCGAACTAAGGACACCCCACTAGTCCCGGCTTAGTTCGCCGATGGGCGAACTAAGGACACCCCACTAGTTCGCCGATGGGCGAACTAAAAATCACCCCACTAGTTCGCCCATCGGCGAACTAAGCCGGCCCGGCTTAGTTCGCCGATGGGCGAACTAAAAACTTCTCGGACATCCCGCGCCTCGATTTCCCGTATCCGCGATTCAAAACTTACGTCTTTCGACACGATCGCATTCTAAACTACGGCTAAAACGTCTCCCGTTCCATCTCGATCCGACTTACCGTTCGAGTTTTACGATAAAAACCGCAAAACTTCGCTTTCTCGGAAAGAACTCGAGGAAATCGTATAAAAAGGCAACAGTTAAACGAAACACCAAACATTGCCTAAACTATACGATTTATTCGAGATTTCTCGTTAGAATCATAAAAACGCGTTTTTTAGTAAAAAACGCCGAGTAAGTCGTAAAAACGTGTTTTTAATAAAAAGTCGAGTAAATCGTAAAACTTTGCGATTAACTCGAGAAATTTATTAAAAAACGACGTCAGATCAGGAAACGGTCCCGTAAAAGTCGGAAAACGGTTTTTTTATCGCAAAACGGCCCGGAAGGACCTAAACCGCGATAAAAACCCATCTCGCGATTTCAACGGAATCTAACCCGCAGATTTGATAACGTTTGACGGTTTACTCGCAGAAAGAAAAGGCAAGTTTGAAGATAAATAGAAGATTTCCGCGGAAGAAAAGGAAGATCGAGAAAAATGGAAGATTCCCGAAATACTCAAATCCGGCAAAATGGAAAGATCGAACCGTCAAGGCAAGGAGTATATAAACCAGAGGCGTAGGGCAGAAGAGGGGGACGAGATCAGACCTAGAAAAGACGGCTGTTAGCTTAGGAGTTTAGGACTTAGCGTTTAGACTAGCAATTCAGACCCTTAGAACGTTTCGACGTCTAAGTTCTTCAATTCTTCTTCTAACAGTTGTCGATTCTAACTCAATAAAAACTCTCATTCAAATTCTTACTCTTTATTCTTGATTGTTCATCCATATTCTTTTAAACTCGTTTGTTTTAGTGATTTTCGTAGAGATCCAGGACCTCGGGAAAATTAGGGTTTCACCTTAAGCTTCCATATTTAACGGAAAATCGACAGTGTGGATTTCGGTTCCCACATTATTTACTATTGGCTCAATACAAACCATATGGAGATGGAAGGTCTTAGATTCTGCAGTTCAATATGAAGTGGGCTTAGTCGGTAAGTATGGCGAAGGTTCTCTCTGGGAATGGGGTTGAGATGAGGATAAGAGTTCTGGTGGCGCTGAATTTGGAAAAAGCTTATTCCATTTAGTAAAGAGATGGAAATAATTCAACTCAAGTTACAATAGATTGTTACAGTCACTCGGCGGATTATTTTAATTTTCCGTTGAGGGAATTTTTGATCCATCCGTTGGTTGGTAACTAAAGTTTCCATCTTTATCTTCTCAATACATGATTTTCATTGCCTATAAGGTGTTTGAGTTATTGTCTGCTTTTTACATGTCACAATCAAAATTTTGTTTCTCTGGTTTTTTGATCTTCTACTCCATTTGGTGTTTGGATTTTAAACAAATCATACTATACGGAATTTGAGGCTGTGATCTCCCTCAAGAGACGTTTATGTACAGATTGACACACGTGGTGATGTTTTTTACTATCAATTCTTGTGTATTCATGGATACTACATGTTATTCTTTTTGTGTTTTTTTATAAGTGCTTTTAAATTTGGGATTATTTTGCTTTATGTGTTTTTTTTTTGTTAGGATATGTTTTGAGGCTGATGTGTATTTGTGTTACCCATTGAACAGGCTAAGACCACGAAAAAAATCATTTTGAGACATCCGTGCCAAATGTGCGAGCACCTTTCTGAACACTTGATCAAGGTAAAAGGAAATATCCATGCATCAATTCTTTTTTTACTATCAATTCCTCTGTATTAGTGGATACTACATGTTATTCTTGTCGCAGTAGTCATGTGAAAATCCGTTTATTTCTTCTTTGTTGGGAAAATCTATAGATGATAGAGATACACAAGAAGTCTCAAACGTGTTCCTTTGAAACAATTTGGAACCAGAGGTATTCCATAGTTCATAAATCTAAACACATAGACCACATGTATATTAAAAACATCTCTCTGAGGCAGGTGAGTAGGTGACATTAGTATAAAGCTTGAGCCTTTGTCTTGTCACTGTTCATGCGATGCAATAACAAAACACTGAAAAACAGAGCACTGAATCTCGATTGATACAACATGTCTAGCCTAGAATCATAGGAATCAAACGTTTATCAAAATGCAAGAGATCAGAGACGAAGAACCCTAAGGGGCCACTTCCATCCCCATACTGAAACGTGGAAGCCCAAAGGTTGTTCTGAACAGAACAACCTGAATTAGAGGACTGAACACCCCAGCTGCATCTTTGGTCAGAACATGAGAATTGTGTTGTTGTTACTGAACTCCCTGATCAAAATAAGTCAACTGAATCTGCAAATAGATCAGCACATTAATCTCAAATCAGAGAATTTGAAAATGAAAAAGACATGAAAGTCGCAAAAGATCACCTCCTATTTTTGAGGGCAGCAATCGCAAGAAGAACATTAATTTCAAAGTAGAGAATTTACTTGGAGTTCACTGTTCTGAAAAGTTTCCTCGTAAATTAGCTAGGACCTTACGAGGAAAAAGGCTTTACGATGAACGTGTTTCGACGAAACGCGTTTCCTCGTAAGTTCCTAGTAAATGGTCATTTACTCGGAAATAACGAGGAAAACTCGTCCTAGTAATGGACGAGTTTTCTTGTAGTGATAAATCTATCAACCACTTACTTGTGTATATTGATGTAATCACCTTTATAACTAAATGTTCACCACAAGAGATGATTCTAACTCTCTGGGAAATTAGAATATTTTTTAGTACTTCCTTTCACCATCGACTAAATTGTAATGAAATGATTTGTGCTAATAATTTTTTTATTTATTTTTCTTCAATTATTATCTAGATTTAATTTAATTTTAATTTTACATTCATTAAAAATTTGTAATATGAAACTATTGGTATGATATCATGACTATCTAAAATTCATATAACATGAAATCAAAGAAATAATAATAATTTTTGGTTATCACCAAAAAAAGAAACCTCAAGCAGTTTAACCGAACAAACCAAAATTAATATGGTTTTAGAATGATAATTATATTTTAGTAGATAAAAACAAAAACTAAAAAAGAACCATATCTAAATTAAATAGACCTAATATCTTCTTTATCTTCAAAAATAACTAAATTAATAATCTTATCTTGCGTGAACTGATTATTACCTAGTATATAATTATGTAAAAGTTATGTACCGTCCATCTTTTTATACTAAACAATGTATTAGAAGACATAATTGACGAGACTCAATTATAAACTCCTACCGTTTAAAAATCTAACTAATCCAACATTAAAGATAAATCCACACCACATCCCAATTGGTAAAAAGCCTCTTCACCGGGTTGGTTTTTGCCGGCTTGGTCTCTGTCGCTATATTTGTTTGAACCGAAATCGGTACTATGCTAATGGTAGATAAATTTCGATAATGGGGTTAGTAGAGGTCTTCAAGTTGAGGTTAAACTGGATGGATGGAAAGTAAAAGAAGGTTAATGGATTGTGGCTGAACCCAGTGAAAAGATGTCTACGTACCTTGAAGAGAGATCAAGCCAATCATATTTCTACAACAAAGGAACACAAGTACCTAGTAAAGGGCATGTGATGAAGTGTTTCTCTCTCTATAAGGAGGGACTGTCTCCTTATTTATAGGAGGAAGAGGTCTAGGGTTTCCTAGTAACCTCTTTTTAAATGGGCTGAGTCCATTGTCTTATAAGCCTTGTTGAAGGGCAAAGCCACCACCAACAGTAAGTCTCCCAGTTTGTTGAGAGAGATGAAACTGATCTCTGTGAATTCTACGAAGAGGTTTATAAGATAATGGACTCAGCACTTTTATACTTCGATGACCCATGCGAGTAGTACTTTTACTAGGTGAGTTGACAGGTGAACTCGTGACTAGGACGCGAGTTGTACTCTTGTTAGGGATGTTTACTATGAAATCATCCTAGAAATAGTAACTCGGCCAGTAACTCATGCCTGAAAGGAGAGTAGTTGTACTCTTACTAGGCGAGTTAAGTGTAAATTGTGCCTTGAAGAAAGCAAGTTTACTAACTCGTGCCTAGAGAAAGGCGAATAGTGTTGGTTTTATTCAGAGCACAGGTTGTGTGAGTGAGAAAGAGAGCCTCTTTGGGCGTGAGTAATGTCTTGTTATGGTGAAGAAAGAATCTGATGTTAAACTAGTATGAACTATGATCAGAAACAAGAGTATATGAGAGAATAAAGAGATTAAGAGTTTATAAGTTTAAGAAAGGGGTAGTTTTAAGGGAATCTGATCAAGAACACACTTTTATTTTTGAAGGAGGAGAGNGGAGTCATGTGGTGATATTGCTGTAAAGTTAAAGTGCCTTTAACTTTCCAGCTGGTATGGAAGACCACATGATCCCATAGCATATTCCCTTTGCCTCCAAAGCTTCCCAACGGTCATATTCTTTAAACCAAACCGCGCCCACAACTTGTTACAATGCATATGGCCGGTTTGATCACTCTTCACCCATAATCTTTGCTTGAGACTTAAGGCACCATTTAAAGGGAAGTGTACGGACCTCCTGTCCGTACACATTGTGCCCTATTCATGTACCAACGTCCATCTCTTCCCATATGGTGTCTAAGTCACTCCTTGACTTAGACCCTAAACTTGCACCAGCCTTAGGTCACTTCTTGACCTTCTTGGATACTCCTAAAGTTCTCCATAGCTTTCCCGGAGCTCTCACCCTAACTTTGCAGAAGACCTTTTCACTTCTCAACATCTCTTTAAATACCATTTCACTTCTTCAAGTTAACACTCCCCCTCAAGCTTGACTCTAGTGATCCTAAGTCAAGCTTGGAACCTTGAAGAACTCCCTCATTAAAAACCTTATGAGTGAAAACCCTCCTTAGGGATAAAACCCTCATAAGGAAAAGAGTAGAGACTTCAAGGCCTATGGATTGGCCAGTGGGTCTTTGTGTTCTCATCAGAGTGATGGACACACAAAGACCCTGGATCATGGCCCTCATGTGATGCAAGGTCGATCACATCTTTCCTTGCTTATCACCAACACATCTTGTACTCTTCTTTAGACTGATCTTGGTCTCTCCCCCTTTCTCACAACCTTCTTGTTGTGATCAAGTGTTTGGACTACCAGATCATCCTTGATAGATACAAGCTGAGCCTTGGCTGCTTCTTCTTCATGAGTCACCATCATGTTATTGAAGCCTTCATGACCGGATGCTTCAGACTGTAGTACCAAGACTGCTCTTCTCTTGAGGCCGCCTTGGAGATTGCTTCATCATCCTCCATTAGGCTTCATACTTGATCTGCTCCTCTTCTTGAATAACAACCAAAGACTCTCAGATCATGTAAGCTTCAACACTCTCCCTCAAGCTTGACCATCTGGAACAAGTCAAGCTTGAAAGGATTGCTTTCATGATCTGAACCAACACACCATTGCAACACCTTCTGAACTCGCCATCTTCCTGGAATGCTTGTGGAAGCTTCAGCTACCTCTTCAGTCACCTTTCTCTAGAAGCTGCCCTGATAGGATAACCTTCATCTTCTCACAGCCAAGAGTGCTCTGAACACTCTCTTGCTTAGACACGCCACTGCCTAAACCCGGATGGCTCCTTCTTCCTCAGCTGCTTGCAATGGAACGAACTGCTCACTTAACTCCCCTCCTCAAGCTTGGATAGAATTGGATGTCCAAGCTTGGAAGTTAGCCAGTGAGTCTTCACACCAGTGGCGCATCACCACATGTGTACCATCTCTCCATTGCACACACAATGGGCATATCTTCTTCCTCTTTCACTCGGATGGATGGTGAACCAAGAACACTTCTTGTGAACCTGAAACATCACTCAAACTCCAGCAAAGATTAGAAACAAATGCACTGGGTCAAACCTTGATACATCATCAAGTTTGAACACCAACGTCTTTAGCTTCACACTAGACAAAAACAAGCATTAGCAAGCTCTTATCTACTATGTAAGCAAACTCTCTAAGTACAAGCATGCTCCCTTCAAGATACAATGCAAGCTACTTAGGAAAATTTAAAGCTCCTTTACTTCAGCTATTAGACTTGAATCTAATGCCTCAATGTAAGGTAACTTCTAGACAGTATGCATCCTCTTTAAAGAACCTTAGCTTTAAAGTCCATGCATACAAGTCTTCAAGATAAAATGCAATAGCTTTAAGTTGGTTTCAATTCATGAATGCAAGTAGTTTTAATCAAATCACACAAACATCAATATGAACCAGAGCTAAGCATTTCTATCTTTCACAACATCAGACAATGCATTACTTTAAGTCGGTTTTAAGTTCATGAGCAAACTGGATTCAAACAATACCATTTAACATCCTAGTACTCTCATAACTAAACCGGAGCAAGCATTTTACTTTTCAATCACCAAAAACAACAAGACTTTTAAACAACCAAGGATAAACCACATCATTTTTTTTAATGAGCAATCTCTAATATTATCCTCAGGTTTGACAAACACTACACATCACACAACCAAACACACACAAGCTCAATATCAAGATGGGTTTTATAGAATCGCTTACTACAAGGAACCAGGTTGGCTCCTTTTGCATTTCATGAAACCGGCCATGACTTTTGTTGGATTTGAGAGTCTGGATCGTCACCCACCTCC
>CAKOAT010702931.1:15729-91552 GCA_932364175.1 Eruca vesicaria subsp. sativa | reverse complement strand
GGAGTCATGTGGTGATATTGCTGTAAAGTTAAAGTGCCTTTAACTTTCCAGCTGGTATGGAAGACCACATGATCCCATAGCATATTCCCTTTGCCTCCAAAGCTTCCCAACGGTCATATTCTTTAAACCAAACCGCGCCCACAACTTGTTACAATGCATATGGCCGGTTTGATCACTCTTCACCCATAATCTTTGCTTGGGACTTAAGGCACCATTTAAAGGGAAGTGTACGGACCTCCTGTCCGTACACATTGTGCCCTATTCATGTACCAACGTCCATCTCTTCCCATATGGTGTCTAAGTCACTCCTTGACTTAGACCCTAAACTTGCACCAGCCTTAGGTCACTTCTTGACCTTCTTGGATACTCCTAAAGTTCTCCATAGCTTTCCCGGAGCTCTCACCCTAACTTTGCACAAGACCTTTTCACTTCTCAACATCTCTTTAAATACCATTTCACTTCTTCAAGTTAACAAATAGTACTTTTACTAGGCGAGTTGACAGGTGAACTCGTGCCTAGGAAGCGAGTTGTACTCTTGCTAGGGATGTTTACTATGAAGTCATCCTAGAAGCAGTAACTCGGCCAGTAACTCATGCCAAAAAGGAGAATAGTTGTACTCTTACTAGGCGAGTTAAATGTAAACTTGTGCCTAGGGAAAGACAAGTTTACTAAACTTGTGCCTAGAAAAAGGATTCACGCATGGAGAGTAAAAGTGATCCTGAGGTGCATTACTGTTCACATGGAGAGTAAACTCACGCATGGAGAGTAAAAGTGACCCTGAGGTGCATTACTCGTTCACATGGAGAGTAAACTCACGCATGGAGAGTAAACTCACGCGTGGAGAGTAAAAGTGAGCCTGAGGTGCATTACTCGTTCACATGGAGAGTAAACTCACGCATGGAGAGTAAACTCACGCATGGAGAGTAAAAGTTACCCTGAGGTGCATTACTCGTTCACATGGAGAGTAAACTCATGCATGGAGAGTAAACTCACGCATAAAGAGTAAACTCACGCATGGAGAGTAAAAGTGACTCTGAGATGCATTACTCGTTCACATGGAGAGTAAATTCACGCATGGAAAGTAAACTCATGCATGGAGACTAAATGTGACCCTAAGGTGCATTACTCGTTCACATGGAGAGTAAACTCACGCATGGAGAGTAAACTTGCGCATGGAGAGTAAAAGTGACCCTGAGGTGCATTACTCGTTCACATGGAGAGAAAACTCACGCATGGAGAGTAAACTCACGCATGGAGAGTAAACTCACGCGTGGAGAGTAAAAGTGACCCTGAGGTGCATTACTCGTTCACATGGAGAGTAAATTCACGCATGGAGTGTAAACTCACGCATGGAGAGTAAAAGTGACCCCGAGGTGCATTATTCGTTCACATGGAGAGTAAACTTGAACTTGAAGTGACGAGTAACATACACAATTTGCGTTAACTCGAGACAAGCAAAAAGTGACGAGTAACTGTCTTTTGCTCGTGTTCGTATTATTGCCCACCAAAAGTTTCTTGCCGAGTAAAAGTGATGAAGTGAAAATGACCGAGCAAAATGTCCTGACCTCCACGTGAAACTAAGGTATTGGGCTTGTTGGGCTTCAGATTTTTTCTTCTCTTGTGAGGCCCAAATTACACCTTTTGTTGAGTTGTTGGGATGACGAGAAATTGCTCGTCTAAGAGCTGTCTTCCTCCTTCCTTTATCGAGAAGAAAGACCCGATGGTGAGGGAGACGACTAGACGAGCTGCAAACAGCTTGGGGAGTCGATGTAATTGAATGAACTTCAAGTCGGCGGTTTGGTTTTGACAATCAACAGTCAAGTGACGAGTAACAAACAGTGGAAGAGTGACGACCAACGGCCAAATGACGACCAGTGGTCAAGTAACGACTAATGGACGAGTAACAACCAATGGACGAGTGATGACCAACAGCCAAATGACGACCAACGGCCAAGTGATGACCAATGGACGAGTAATGAATGACCAATGGACGAGTGATGACCAACGGACATATGACGACCGACGGCCAAGTGACGACCAATGGACGAGTAACAACCAATGGACGAGTGAAGACCAACGGCCAAATGACGACCAATGGACGAGTAACAACCAATGGACGAGTGATAACCAACAGCCAAATGAAGACCAACGGCTAAGTGACGACCAATGGACGAGTGACGACCAATGGACGAGTAACGACCAACGGCCAAATGACAACCAACGGCCAAGCGACGACCAACGGCCAAATGACGAGTAACGACTGGACGAGTGACGACCAATGGCCAAATGACGACCAGTGGCCAAATGACGACTAATGGACGAGTGATGACCAACGGCCAAATGACGACCAACGGCCAATTGACGCCCAATGGATGAGTAATGAATGACCAAAGGACAAATGATGACCAACAGCCATATGATGACCAACGGCCAAGTGACGGTCAATGGACGAGTAACGACCAATGGACGAGTGACTACCAACAAACAAGTAATGAACAACGGCCAAATGACGACCAACGGTCAAGTGAAGACCAATAGACGAGTTTGGATTCTGGCGAAAATCCTCATAGCTCTTCGTGTCGGAAAATATGGAGATTGGAGAACACGTGTTTCCTTGCTATTGAGGTTGGAAAACGTGTCTATCGACGTGTTGTTTGGGGAAGATGGATGGTTTTCTTGGGCTGATGTTTAGGCTCGATTTAGTCTTGGCCTGTTGTAATGGGCTTTTGTTGTTGTTTGTTTCAGTTTGGGCCTTCGTAGACCTTTTGGTTAATAATAAAAATATAAGATGACAAAAAAAAAATTATAATCTGGACAATCTATATATAATAAGCCCAAAACAATACAATTATTATTCCTACAAAACACATGAATTTATAGGCTAGCAAATGTAATGGTGTGACTAATTTATTGGCCAGCAATATAATGTATTAAAAATTTATGTTTTAATTCCAATGGCATTAGAAGGTAATTATTGAGGAAAAGTCAGGGTTAAATACTAAATGTACTTACCTTTTATTTTTTTAATAGATTAGATTATCTCTTCAGATTTTGTAACTTTTATAGGATTTCATTATATTTATTATAGTTATCAAACTTGATCACCAAAAACTAATTACTTAAAAAAACAATATTTCCAAAAAGTAACTAACTCTAATACATTTTTTAATACAATGAGAAATATCTAAAAATATTTAAGTAATTAAAAGGTTTTGGTTATCATCGATATATTATTTTAAATTAAATTGCCTCGATTTTAGTTTATATTGAAAATTATTTAATATATATATATATATTTCGGAAATACATTTCATTAATTAAGTTTTAAATTAAATGAAAGAACATAAAATAGTACAAATTCATAGAACTACAATATATTTCATTTTTTTAGAAACTAGCATATTATCAAATAAATATATAGTGTAATTATAACTAATTTATTAAGTTTGGATAATTAGAGTAGACCAATATGTCTATATTAAAATAGAAAGTATTTATATTACTTGATCTACACTATTATTTGTGAAGTGATTTTTCAAATCCGAGCTCCCACATTGAAAATTATAGTAACTAATATCATTTATATCCTTAATGAATAAAAATTATAAATTATTTAAAAATAAAAAGAATTTAAAATAAATTGGATTAGACTAGTGATTAAAATTTATAATAATAAGGATTATCCAAAAAAAATATTGTTAAATTTAAAAGTAATTCATATATATAATGTGTCATTATCTGAAAAATATTTATTGATAAAAAATTACAAATAGAAAACATAAAATACACAACTAAATATTAATAAAGTAAAAATCTTAATTTTATGTAACTGAAAAGAAAATCTTGAGTGATTTAAAAGATTTACTTATTAATAATTAATATAGTATAGAATTAAATTTTTAAAAATATATATTATGTGAGTTTCAAATGAAAACATAAATAACAATTTATCATCATAGTCTTTTAATTAATAATATATGGGAGAATTTCACATATACCACTTTGGTGATACCACTTTTCATGTTTACCATCAACAAAGAAACATTTTCAAAAATACACTTTTCATTAAATGATAAAACACTCTTATACTCTTTTTCTTTATATGCATATATAAATTAAATATTTAAATAAATTAAAAATTCAAAAAAAAATATTTTATTTTTATTTTTTTTGAATTATACTATTTCAAAATTCAAACCCTAAACCCTACACCCTAAACACTAAAACATCAATTCTAAACCCTAAAGTTAACCCTAAACCTTAAAAAGTAAACCCTAAACCCTAAAACTAAACCCTAAACCCTAAAAGTAAACCCTAAACCCTATATTCGAAACCCTAAACCTTAAATTCTATACCCTAAACCCTAAATTCCATACCCTAAAATCTAAAACCTAAACTCTAAATTTTAACCTCTAACCCTAAAATTATAAACCCTAAACCCTAAATTCAAAATCCTAAACCCTAAATTCTAAGCCCTAAACCCTAAATTCTAAACTCTAAACCCTAAATCATAAATTCTTAACCCTAAACCCTAAATTCTAAACTCTAACCCCTAATCCATCAAAACTTTATTAAAATTGTTAAGTTTAATTAGTTAAAGGTATAATAGTATTTTGTCTATTAAATTTTAAATGGTAAAGTTGGTTAGTGTAAAGTTGAAAAGTGGTCTTGAAAGTGGTATTTCTAGCAATTTCCTATAATATATGTATTAATAACTAATTATAAATTTTTAAATCCGCATGTATGGACAAAACACTTAGTCACATAGTATTTTGGGAAATTGCCAGAAATAACACTTTCAAGATACAACTTTTCAACTTTACACTAACCAACTTTACCATCAAAATTTTAATAGTCAAAATACTATTAGAATTTAGGGTTTAGGGTTTTGGGTTTAGGATTGATAGTTTAGGGTTTAGTTTTGATTTTTTAGGGTTTCGGGTTTACTTTTTAGGGTTTAAAGTTTAGGGTTTAAGGTTTAGAATTGATATTTTAGGGTTTAGGGTTGATTTTTATGGTTTAGGGTTTACTTTTTAGGACCTAGAGTTTAGAATTGATGTTTTAGGGTTTAGGGTTAATATTTTATTTAATATTTATTTTATGTATATATATAAAGAATAAGGATATAAGAGTTTTTTATCCTTTAATAAAATGTTTTTTTTGAAAATGTTCATTTGTTGATGGTAAACATGAAAAGTGGTACCACCAAAGTGGTATAATTGAAATTCTTCCTAGTATTTTTTTTTGGTCAAACACTTAGTCACATAGTATTTTTTTGGTCACATAGTCACATAGTATATCAGTTTTTGACAACGTATATCATCTAACACTATTAAAAGGACAATAAGAAGCCCTCTTAGATATGCCACCTAAGAAAAAATAATCAGCCAATAATATTATAACAATCATCTATGTCATTCGGTTTAGTTTTCTTAGCCGGAGATCTGGTTTGGTTTTGGTTCATTTTTCTAATTTGGTTTCAGTTCGTTTTCTAATTTGATTACTGGTTTATGATGGAGGCGGAGAAAGCTGCATCTTTTAACTACTTCTCTTACCTTTCGACTTCCTGATCTTCCTTTATTCTTTTCTTCTGTTTCTATGATTAGTTTCACCATTATCTCCTCTAATCAATCTTTCGCTTGAAATCAGTCAAGAACTCAAACAATAGATTCTTTTCACCTTCCTCTCCATTTATGTATTTATAGATCTCTTTCCCTAGCTTATGACTCGATCACGTTTTCAATCCTTTCAGCTTCCTCCTCCTATCATAAGCATTATTAAACACACAAATAAATATCTTATATCTAAATAGTAACAATTCGTATCATGTTTACATGCTACCTACCTTAAAATATATATTGTTTTGTTATAATAAAATAAGAAAATTTACGTACAAAAGAAACTATATATTTGACAAAATAAAAGAAAGTATATATCAGACAAAATTAAATTCTAATGTATATAACTTACAGAAACAATGATAAAATAAATTGTAAAAAGTGTTATAAAAATAGTGAAACAAATGTCAGATATAACTAAAAATATTTTTTTTTTAACATTACATCGAAGTGGTTTTAAGGGTAAATAAGTATATGTTTAAGAGTATTGTGAACTAAAAATATAGGGTTAGTTTATTTAACTAAATGTGAAATTACAAAATACTAAAACAACAATCTCGAGCCTAATTTAATACAAAAATGAAAATAAAATATTTATACTTGCATGGTCCAACAAAATACAATGTAGAAAACCTGATAAAAAATAAGTAACAAAAATAAAATTACATAACTTATACTAAAACAAACAGATTAAAATATCTATATCAACAAAATAAAAATAGACACAGTTTCATTAATAATCGCAACAATCTTATAAGAAAATTTAGTCATCTGATGAAACTGATTTTTTTTTGTCTTTTACAGCAAACAAATTCAAAAAAAAATAATAATAATTTTTTTTTAAGTTACGAAAATAACATTCCATATATTAGTTAGACTAATTTCATTCAAAATAAAAACAAATGATTAATCATATGATGGTATATTCGTTGCCTTGGCGGCCGTTCTCTTCATACACATTTGCGTTTAATGAGATATACAAACTTAGAAATTTAACACACAATTACTCATTCTCCTATTTTCCTCACATTTCATACTATACTATGACTTTCTCGCCTACAATAGAACATTATATGATTTTCCCTTCATAACATTACAAGAAATATCAATCCGAAAACTACAACAACACATATATTTATCAACATCCCCGCGCTTGCGCGGAACTACGCACATAATATTTATAATGATTGGGTATTAGATATACAGAAAACAAAAATTATAGGATATAAAGAATATTTACAAATATTTTTTATTACTATTTCAACCAGTTATTTAAATACATAAGTTGGTAACAAAATATAGATTATTATGCAAGTTGAATAAAAAAAGTTCAACCCATGAAGGTTTATATACTATATTATCATTTCCTTTTAAACAAAAAAAAATATTGATTTTCTCAAGTTCAGATGACTATCATTTCTTAAATGTATAGTTATGATGGTCACATAAATTTTTATGTCTTTGTTATAAAGTTGTATTTTAATCTATTCATGCATATAATTTTGTTCACATTGAATAGTCTTTGGAAACTTGATAAAAAAATTAAGATGGATTATTATTTTTAAATCAATGATTAAAAAATAAATAACAACTTCAGTTAAATATTTATATGGTTTTTGACATAAGTTCATAATAAAAATATGTCCACTAAAATAATTTTTTTGTTTGTTATTAAAATCGATGCTATCTGACAAGAAGTGTTTAAAAACCGGAACAAGCTGATTGGATCATGACTATCTCTCTTCTAAACAATTTTGAGTTGTGTTAAAAACTAACAAAATTTGGTTTAAAAATCGGTTACTCGCTAAAACCGATGGTCCAATCGATATTAAACCCTGATTTTTTTTTTTCAAGTTCAAGTTAAAAAATGTAAAATTTTAAAAAAACTTTCATAAAAATCTGTATTGTTTTTAATATTTATTTAAATAAATTATTTTTCATTATATTTTATATTATTTGTGAAGTTTTCATTTTATTTCCATATCATTTTAGCTTCGAACAATGATAAAACTCTTATAAATATAATTTTATAATTATATCTATATATAGATACTAAACTTAAAATTAAATTAAATTTAAAACATAGTTGGACCGGTGTGACCATTGACCTAACTGCAATGTCAAGTTAATCTTCGGTTTGGTATTCAAAATACTGATGGCAAGGATAAATTAATATCATCAAATTTATAAATAAATAGAATAAATAAACATTACTCATAACAACAAAATATATAGAATATTAAATTTCTATGATTTTATTGTAAACTTACAGAAAAGTCAATTCATTTTATATACTTAATTATCAGATTTGATAGTGGTTGTTTTCTACCAACATTTTGAAGATAGAAAACGACAATAAGTTATTTATACCAAAAATAAAATGAGGGCTCTGTTTAAAAAAACTAAAAAATCTATATTTTGTAAAAATGGTCATTATTCGTATTAGTTATGAAACTCTTACTTTCATTAACTACAATGATTTAGTCAATCGTTATTTTTTCTATTTAATTTAACACTCTATTTCTTCTATTTTTAATTATAAGTTTAATTATACAATATATTATATATATAAACAATATAATTAGAATTTTTTTAAAAACAATTAGCTGCGCGTAGCGCAGCCAAAAGATCTAGTATTAGTTAATGTTGTTTTGGGTTTAAGTTTTTACGTTATATTCAATTAAATATACAAATTATTTATTAAATATGAGATCATAACATTAGCTTATTATAATATTAAATATTTAAAGGAATTTACCAATGTGGGACACAGTAAAAATATGAAATACTTTATTTCTTTTTAAAATCACTAAACATAAAAATAAAACTAATGTAGAGCAGATTAATAATAAACAAAAGACAAATAAGTTTGATCTACAGAGATATATTATTTTGTATATCCTTTATATACTAAAGCGTAAGTCGCATGACCAATTAAATATTGACACGTGAATTTAAGAAAAAAAAATTAAAATGTGTAAAATGAAAAGAAAAACAAAAAAAAAGCATTTTTCTAAAATATAATTTTCAGTTTTTGAAAGTTGTTTTAGACCCTAAAAGCAAAATAACTTATCAATAAGAGATAAATTGTTCGGTGGTTACATTCCCACTACTCACGATCATTTGCCATTTCAATCTTTTATGTATTATTTTGTTGGTATTTATAATTATATATTTTCCACAATATGCGAGAAATACCCACTAAAGAACCACTTCATGAACTGCAGAGCAAAACGTGAGTCTAGAGATGGTGGAACAAGAAGACAGAAAACTGGAATCAAAAGATTTGAAAACATTCATTCTCCCTTGAAAGACAGAGAATTAGTTTTTTCTTTTACTTTTTTTTTGTAGAAGACTGAGTTGTTTTGAACTTTATTCATTTATCAACAACAACTTCAGATGATTCAAGAGTTTTGTGAAAGTTCTATCTGCATGGTTGGCGTCAAATGAGGAGACGAGTGAAACTTGGGATTGGATAATTGGTTTCATGTTTGATTTTTCAGCATTTTATTCAGTTCATTTTGCAGATTCTTTTGTCCAGTTAAAATTTAATATTACTCATAATTTTCGGTGAAAACCAAACCATCAGAACACCGGAAGAAAAATCACCAGCAAAATTGAAAAGAAGAAGGAATATATAGACACAATGATGGTGTCAACTTGGTAAGTTGTAGCTTTTTTAAAGTTGTCCCTATTTTTTTATAATCCATGACATTCATTATCATCTTTCGATCTAATTTGTTGATCTTTACAATAAATATTTGTAATACTATTTAAATATAATTTATGAAACTAGAAACATTGGTTAAATTTCATTTCAACATTGATATTTGTTTAAAGTTTGCATAAGAAAAAGAAGAACAAATCAAGTAAAACAATGAAAACGAATAATAAAAAAATTTCTTTTAGTATGCGAGTGTTTTATTTCTTTGGTTAATGGGTTTATTGGAAAAATATAATAATAATATGTATTTGGTGATATAAAATTTTAACATATATGTTTCATAAATTTGTTGTGATTTTATTTTTATCTAACTATTTAATCATACTTTTATGTTTATACTTTTTATAAATATAAAACTATAATAAAGCAATCATAATAGCCAATATGTTTTTGAGATTTATAATAGCTAATACTTTTATTAATCTTCTACCAAAACATGTATATTTACCCCATTTATATACTTTTAATATCTTTTTTAATTAATATTTCATAATGATAAATATAAGTGTCCCTGCATAGCAGGGGTCATAATACTAGTATTATATATAGGGCAATACATATTAAACTTAAAATAACTATTTTAGCTTAATAAAAAGTTTATAATTTACTTTTATAACTATTATCTTGTGTGTATAAGGATTGACAAAATTAAACTTCTATTACAGTAATAAACCTGGATAATGACATTTTATAATAAAATATTTTCATATCTCTATCTGTATACTATTATTTGATAGTTTCGTAAATGTCGTGCTCACTTTAATTGTTAATTATCTTCTCACCAAAAAAAGAATTGTTAATTCTTACGATATTAAACTTAAAATAACTATTTTAGCTTAATAAAAAGTTTATAATTTACTTTTATAACTATTATCTTGTGTGTTTAAGGATTGAAAAAATTAAACTTCTATTACAGTAATAAACCTGGATAATGATATTTTATAATAAAATATTTTCATATCTCTATCTGTATACTATTATTTGATAATTTCGTAAATGTCGTGCTCACGTTAATTGTTAATTATCTTCTCACCAAAAAAAAAAGAATTGTTAATTCTTACGATGATTAATTACATAAGTACCATTAATGAATTAAAAGTATTATAGTTAACTTACTTATCCAAAACTTATTCTTCTAATTCTTGGTTCTTTTTATATTATTTCCAAATAACATATATAAATGAAATTATTTATTTAAAGAATCAACTATTTTTAAGAAATGACATTCTTCAAAAAGGAAAATTCAGAAAAATAATGATAATATTAAAAATTTAACGTATTTCCTTTGAAACATAATCTTAAATAACACAATATATATATACACATATATATATTAAGTAATAAAATTATTTTATTTTTATCAAAATATTTCTCATATGATTAAAAATGTCAATAAAATAAACCATTAAAGAGCTAAAAATATTTTAGAATTAATAGTACAAAGATGTTTTATTATGATTTTCAAAATAGTTTTGTTAATTTTTAATAATAATTAAAATTTCGTTATATATTCTTTTCCCAATTACATAGATAAAAGTATCTATAATTGTTTTTTATTTAATTAATCATTTACATATATTTTATGTTTTATCAAAAATGTAATTTGGGTATGTTTTAAATGTTAAAAAGTAATTTAATATTTGAATTATATAACACATTTTTATTAAAAAAATATCATTGTTTATTTATTTAAATATTTAATAATATCATTTTCAAAATAATTTTAAGCAAAATAACAGATTTTAGGAGAATAAAAGAAATATTTTTTTTACTACAAGTTAATTTGGATCAAATAATTACAAATTTATTTGAGAAATCTAATTCTTACGTATGGCACTAACTTTAACATCTAATTGTCATTATCATAAAATACTTAGTATTTTAAAAAAAAAAAAATTGTATCCTTTTTATATTATATGAATAACATATATAACAAAAAATACAAAACATTAAAAAATTATAAATTAAGAATATATATTATACATAATACGATTTCATAAAAAGGGGTAATTCACAACAATGTTTTTTATAATTATATATTTCCTTAAAATTAATCTTAATAACATAATATATATATATATATATATATATGTATGTTCCATTTAAACAGATTTAATTGATATACTGAAGTACAAATAGAGATATATAATCAAATACAACACAACCAAATACAATATTCATAAACAGAAATATGCGACATATTATACATATATAGATCATGAGATCGTGTCAGGACTTCTAATAGACGTACTAAGATTCATCTCGATAAAGAAAGTCAACGTAACCGAGGCCATAACAGTTTCTATGGTTTAGCCTTGTGATTAGTATCCGTTATCACCCTGTATCAACAATTGGTTTACAAAAGTTGAATAAAAGAAAAGCTAAACATAATATACTTGTCCAACATTTAAAAGGGCTTCATGGGGAACATGTAAGATAGCACTATTCTCCCTACACATCTTAGCAAGAAACCGATAAACATAATCAATGGCTATTTTCTTTGGAAGCAACGATCCTTTTCTTGCTTTCACCACAGTGTTTCCCATGATATGGACAACCCCTGTCTCTTTACAAAGCTTTAGAAACTCTAACTCATCTTCCTCCTCCTCCTCCTCTTCCTCCACCGTGTAGTTCTGACTGAAACTCATTGCGTTATGCGGTGAATCAGCTGGAACTATCGGGGATTCCGTGTAGTCCACCATCGATGAGAACATAACCATGTTGTTATCGTGGTTGTTGTTGTTGTTACGTATCAAGTCATCCCTGGACTCTTGTCTATGGTTGAAGGAATACGCGCCCTGGCTATAGTTTGAATCTGACTCCATCATTGTTTCGGTTTGAATGAACGAGAAGAGGTTATCAAACAGTTTGTTCTCGAAATCCTCGTCTTTCCTGTGTAGATCTTTGTAACCATACCTATAACATTTGTATTAGAGATTTAAAACTCTTTGTCTATATCACAGAGGAGAAGAAAGGAATGTACCTGGCTACGCAGCGGAACATTCGGAATGTCTTCGGTCCGATTCTCTTCACAAGAAACCTCTCTTCTTCAGGAACAGTGTAGACGGGGAGGTTCTTGACGCATACAAAGACTACAACAGAGTGAGTCGCTGGGAGGTTAGTGATGAAATGAGAGAAGATGTGAGGGACACCACTCGCTAGTTCCGTGTGTACCAACCCTATCCCAGGGACACGTACAAGACCAAGGCTGGGACCGAGACCGAGGATCCAACTCATGGAAACTTTACTGTGCACTTCAAACTCATATTTCTTGACTGTTACGTAATTCCAAACAAACATTACCAAAAGACAGATCGCTGCTATGATGAGTGGAACCCATCCTCCTTCATTTATCTTTAGGAGCACAGCCGAGAAGTAGGACAATTCAACCACAAGGGAGAGAATGGCGAATACAAGGACAACGATCCAGTGGAGCCGCCACACGAGAAGCATGGTCAACACCATCAGTAATGTGGTCACAAGCATCACAACCACAACCGCAGTTCCTAATATTCACCAAGATACCAAAACAGTCAGATGAAAAATCAAAATCTAACCAAAATGAAAACCTCTAGTTATGTAAATCTTACCGTATGCATTTCCGATCTCGGTCTGGTTCTTGAAACTAGCAGTGACAGCGATGCAACCAATCATGAGTATCCAGTTAATATCAGGGCAATATATCTGACCGAGGAACTTTTTGGAAGTGTGAACAATTTTAACTCGAGGGAAACACCCATGAGACACAGCCTGTTTGATTATCGAATAAGTCCCTGAGATGGTAGCTTGGCTCCCAACGATTGCAGCTCCAGTAGCGACTACTAACATTGGCCAATATACACTATCTGCGGGGTCAAAACAAAATAAGGTTAGTTATATGAGGATTCTTTAACCATTAATCTCAGAATATCGGGTAATGATCGACAGGACCAAATTTTGGTCGGATTGGATTGTATGAGTTATGGATTATAGACATTCAAATGCAATACCCTAGTACTACTTCTCTCTATGTAGTATATATAGCTTTGTACATACAATAATTCATCGAATGAATCATTTAACCAATATGGTATCAGAGCCGCCAATACCTAATAATTACTAATTACATGTGAACCCTTAATCATATATTTCCGTATATGTCTATAATGATATCATATAAATCAGATGAGTTTCCCAATAAACGAATAAACCAAATGACAGTGAGTAAAATAACTTATATCCTTTATAATAATTCAAGTCTTTTTAACTTCTAACATGGGACTCTGTCCTTAATAAGAATTTTGATGTTCTGGAAGAGCAGAATATTTATGACTTCAAGACTAGTAAAGCTTTTGGAAAAGGTTTAGGACAAACCAGGGATAGATGCATAGAAGGCGTCTTTATAATGTTCCTTGTGGGTCACAAGATATGCCGCTTGCCCGCAATATGCTAGAAGAAGACAAGGGAACACAAAAAGTGTAAAAGCGAGCTGTATCGCTAGTAAAGGAAAATAAGAAATGTCCGCATATAGTGCCTCCGTGCCTACAATTTTTAATAAGAAACATTTTAGAAATAGTTTCTAACTTCTGATGTGAGACTTTGATACCTAATATAAGCAGTTTAGAGATAACAAAATAATTTATTTGAAGCTAACTTTACCTGTTATGCTGAGAAGAATGCCACCTAGCGAAATCCAACCATGTCGTCCTCGTCGTTTGAAGTACCAGTATACATATGTTGGCGAAAACGCTTTTAAAACGCTTGTATCGTGTTTGCATATGTTGTATATGCCAGTGGCTCCAATGAAGAGGAACCAAATAAGGACAATAGGCGCAAACAGCCAACCCACTTTGTCTGTACCATAGTGTTGCATACTGAACAGTCCAATTAAAAGGATGACAGACACAAGCACAACGATGTCTGCAAAAAAAAATGATCATAGCAAGTGAGAAAAAAAAACTAAATAGACATGAAACGTGAATACGACATGTTACCGCTGCTCATCTTTGGATTGTTGACTCTGATCCCACCAGTGGCTGAAAGAACTGTAAGAAAGAAGGTTTCATAAACTGAAAAGTTTGAGTAAACATGCCAAGTTAAAGAAGTAGAAAGGAGGAGAAGCTTAGTTACCGGAGATGGCTGGGGTTAAGATACCATCACCTATCATCATACACGTCCCTAGAAGAACAATGACAAGAAGGGCTCTCTTCTTTGAATGTCTACTCTCCAACCACTTCTTTGTCTTAGCAGCAAAAGATCCTTCAGCGACTAAAGTTCGACTATAAGTCGTGAGATCCTCATCGCTGCGTTGCTGATTCGGGATGAGATTCACGTTAGCATGTCTACAAAGCAATGAGTATATAGCTAAAGTCCCACCTGCACATAATCATTCATTAGAATAAACTAAACCGATTTGCTTAAAAACAACGATCAATCTTTTTAAAAACTTACCTTGACCATTGTCATTAGCTTTGCAGACAATGAACACATACTTGATGAGAGGTATAAGCAGAAGAGAGTAAATGATCAAAGAAAGAGCTCCGATCACATCTTCACTATCATCAATTCCATCAGGGAATGTATTGTAGAACACATATAATGGAGAAGTCCCTAGATCGCCGTAAACTATCCCTAGACTTTGGAATGATAGTCTCAGTAACATCCACACTGACAAGCCCTGATGAAAAAGCAAAGTTAAAAAACCTAAACTTTTCTCCATTTCTCAAACTCTCTATATGAAACTGAGTCAAACATAATGAAACAGAGTAAGTAGTTACCTTTTCTCTGTGCATGTCCTTGAGCATATCAGCTTCTTCATCCATGGGTTGATCGAGTCCCTCCTCAAATTCCCTCATAGCTTCTCTGTCTCTTTCTTCAATCGTGCTTTCTCCTTCTGTAACAGATACTTCTACCTTTTCCGCCATCTTTTGTAATCCTGATATGAGACCAAACTTGTAACTCTTTTTTTTGTTTTGACATGAATATAAGAAGCGACTCGAGTTATTACAGAGCACGTAATGTCTTGTCAACTCTGGTTCTGTCATGGAATTGAATAATGGCTACACCGGAAAAAAAAAACTCAAAACTAGTGTAGAAAGCGACACCCCCTTTAATAAGAATTCTTAAATTAGAAATAAAGAGAATCAGTCAATCAAATGATAGTTTGAACTTTGAAAGACATTCACAAAACTAAAGACTAGTGGTATATACTTTTCTGTTTTTCAAATATTGGCATATACTTCGATTTCTGATTGTAATATTATGTCATATTTATTGACAAAGCAATCATAGTTTATTGACACCGTATGAAAATGGTTGTGTATTTTTCTTTGGCGTTGCTTTCACCATCTAGACAGTCAAGACACATGCCGCACAACTTCTATAATCGTGTACCACGAAATACTATTTTGGTACAAATGTAATGGATCCTAAACTCACAATAATAAAACACTCTCTGTCTTTTTGATAGATGACATTTCAGAATTTTTCATACAATTTAAGTAACTTTTAATTTTTTTAATTAAAAACATTATTAACTATTCACCTAACCGCAATATGAGGAATGATAAAATAAAATATAACTATAAATGGTCATATAATACCACATTGTTTCATAAAAATACAAATTTTAGAAATTTTTTTTGTTTCAAATACAAAAAAGAAATCTTTCAAATAGAAAAAAAATGTTTCAAAATGATTAATTGTAAACTTTGAAAAATTAATTATATTTAGTAGATTATTAATGGTTTAGAATTATGGGAAATAGATAATCACAAAGTATACATTATATAATGAAATTTGATATATTTTATTAATATGTGTAAAAATTAAAACATAAACTATTACATAATTTTGAAACAGAGTAAGTATAAGACTAATAAATTTTGCATCATAAATGGAAAAAGTTATTTAGTTTGAAACAAAAAAATTCTTCTAAATTAAGTACTGAAAACAGAGAATATATGGAAGCTGGATATAATATGATGAAATATATTTAGAACATAGTAAAAAGTTATTGAAAGCTACACGAATTGTAGACAGTACATATATTAACTAATATTTTTCTACCCTGTAATCTTGTTAGTATATATCATCATGAAAATCATATTATTAGTGTACTTAAAATATTTAATTTTTTTTTAAAATATCATGCGTTAGCTTATTTTCTGTGTAGTTGAGGATCAATTTGAAAAGATATACGAATATGATGAGTTTTCGTTAAGAGGGGTGTATTTAACTGAGAGTTTTAGGTGATTTGTATAAAAATGACAAATTTACTGTTATTTAAATATGAATTTCAAAAATTCATTTAAAATTCACTATTATTAAACTTGATCTTTCATAAAATATTCTGAAATCCACTATTATTGAAAATATTTTAAATTGTGGAGTTTTAATGTTTTAGAGTGTTTAGGTAGAGTTTTTTAGTCAAAAATTAAAATTGAAGTCTCATAGTTTTAAGTGATATTCTATAGTGGTTTAACAAAAAAAACATTTTAAAATTTTCAATTCGTTGAAATCATCTAAAATATCATTAAAATTCAAATCACCTCAAACTATAGATGAATACACTTCCTTAACTTAGGAAAACACAAATATTTTCAATTTTGACGTGTAAGATATTGATAGTCCACAAGTTACAATAACAACAAATAAACATTTCATTTTCTACCTAAAACTAATAAATAAAATTGTTGTTTGTTATTTGATGTACTAATTAATTTCAAAGTGGAAAATATTCTTATATAGGTTGACTTTATGAGTTCTCAAAAAGTTGGCTTTATGTTTATAGAAAAGTAGTGATTTATGTCCTACCCAACACATGCAATGTTTGGTATGAATTCTGGTATATTAGATCAATAGTATCAATAATTAAAGACTAAAGCCAAAACTTATAATAGTTACACTAAAAGAAATAAAGACAAATTCCGATGGACATTAATTGCAACAGTTTATTTGACAGATTTCTGACGAGATACCAACAACTTATATAATTTGAGTTTCGTCGGTATTTCTTCAGAAAAAATCCGACAAAATATCGAAGAACACAATGTCGTCAGAAATGTCAGATAAAAAATCCAACACAAACTCGATGAAATTATATATCCTTTAGGCGACAATTAAAATTCGTAATATTTTTAATTTTTGTCAAAAAATTGTCAAAAAAATTACGACAAATTTCCAATGAATCATTTGACCGTTGTAAGTTCTGACGATTTTTTGACGAAAATACTGAAAAATCTAGATGGATAATTTCGATCGTTCATATTTTCGACGAAATTCCGACGAAATTTTTGACTGTTTAACTATTTGACGTATTTCTGACGAACTTTAAAATATTTGTCAGAATTCAGTCGGAAATTCGTCGGAAATTCGTCGGAAATTGACAACAACTTTCCTCTAAAAATACAAGCTCCCCACACCACATTTTGTCTCATTCACTCTTTATTATCTCTTCATTCTCTACAAATCTGAAAAAACAATCATGTCTTATGGAAATCGTTATCATTCGTGGATGGATAAACCGTATTAGGATCAGAACACCAATTTGCTTACAAAGGAATACATGAAAGGAAAATAAATCTCGAAGATACGATAACGTTTTGGCGGTTTACTCGCAGAAGGAAAATAAATGTCAAGCTCGAAGATAAAAGGAAAGTTTGAAGACAAATAGAAGATTTCCGCGGAAGAAAAGGAAGGATCGAGAAAAATGGAAGATTCCCGATACACTCAAATCCGGGAAAAATGGAAAGATCGAATCGCCAAGGCAGGGAGTATATAAGCAAGAGGCATAGGGCAGAAGCAAGGGGACGATTTCAGGAGCTCTCATTTGAGACTTTTACAACTTTTCTAGACCTAGAATTTTCCGCACTTAGAAACTTAGGCTTTTTCTCGACAAGTTCGGTTTCTATGACTGGCGCTCAATTGCTAGACGAACTCGCCCAGGCAGTTCGATCTCTGGTCCAGATCTATCAACTGAACTACGTTCGACTCGATCCTCGAAAGGGGTACGTAGGCAGCTTTTCATAAGGTTCAGTCCGAAATCATTCAAATCCTTTTTCTTAAATTTTTCCGTCTTTTGTTATCGAGCTTCGACTCGATTATGTTTAAGTTTTTTATGTTGATAACTCGCTGACGGTCCTGCGGCCAAAGCCTTTGTAAACCCTTGTAATGATCGCAACGCGCTTACGCGAAATCGAAATAAGATCTACTTTTTCTTTAAATTCGTTTTATTAAGTTTTTCATATTTTTCCGCATTTATTTGGTTGCTTATCGTTGGCTTTCGCAGAGATCCGGTTCCTCTGGAAAATAAGGGTTTTCCTAAGTTTCCTTATTTAACGGAAATCGACAAGTGTGAATTTTGGTTCCCACACTGTACAATACCGATAGATGTATCTTTTTGGGGGTTATATGCATCATCTGAAGAAGAAGGTCAAAAATTTAAGTAAGTGGAAGGATCTATAGTCGCACTGGTGACTAATGAAGAAACTGCAAACATTGCTGAAAATTATTTTCCATCAGAAGTGCAGATAAAAAATGGAGACCTTCTTAGCATGATGATGGAGGGCAAAGGGAAACGTATAATGTTATCGTCCCAAATATCTTCTGAGAAATTGGACGACTTAATGGTAAACCAAAAAAGCGAAAACTTACTGAGAGGAGCACATCCATTTGCATACATATTTGCTCAAGAACTGTGACGATTTTCTACAATATGAGAATTAAATATTTTTATTTCGCATATAAGGTCAGGGTTTTTTATGAGAACTAGAAGCTTCCGACTAGTTCGCCTGCTGGCGAACTAGGAACTTCCCGACTAGTTCGCCTGCTGGCGAACTAAGCCAGCTTGGCTTAGTTCCCCAGCAGGCAAACTAGAGATTTCCCGGACAGTTCGTCAAACCAGCGAGCTTGATCGGACCGGCTCGATTCTCCGTACGTTGAACCGACCATCCCGAGCCTTGATCTCCCGTATCCCCGATTCGAAACTTACGTCCATCGACACGGTCGCATTCTGAACCACGGCCGAAATGTCTCTCGTTTCGTCTCGATCCGACTTATTCGAATTTTACGATAAAAATCGTAAAACTCCGTTTTCTCGAAAAAAACTCGAAGAAATCGCCTAAACAATACGATTTATCCGAGATTTTTCGTTAAAGTCGTAAAAAACGTATTTTTAATAAAAATGTCGAGTAAATCGTAAAAGACGGAAACGATTAACCGAGAAACAAACGTAGCTAAACATTACGATTAACTCTAGGAATTTACTAAAAATGGCATCGAATCAGGAAACGATTCCGTACAAGGTCGAGAAACGGATTTATCGCAAAACGGCCCAGAAGGTCCTAAAACGCGATAAAAGCCCATCTCGCGATCTCAACAGAATCTAACCCGAAGATACGATAACGTTTTGGCGGTTTACTCGCAGAAGGAAAATAAATGTCAAGCTCGAAGATAAAAGGAAAGTTTGAAGACAAATAGAAGATTTCCGCGGAAGAAAAGGAAGGATCGAGAAAAATGGAAGATTCCCGATACACTCAAATCCGGGCAAAATGGAAAGATCGAATCGCCAAGGCAGGGAGTATATAAGCAAGAGGCATAGGGCAGAAGCAAGGGGACAATTTCAAGAGCTCTCATTTGAGACTTTTACAACTTTTCTAGACCTAGAATTTTCCGCACTTAGAAACTTAGGCATGTATCTTCGTCTATATCTAAACGCTCACTCGATTTGCTAAACATCCTAAAACGAGCAAACGAATAAGGCGATACACTAAGGGAAAGGAATGCGAGACGACAACTCGCGGACCTCCCTCAATATCAACTCATTTTCTTCCTGCTACATTCACACGAATAAAAACACGCTCTTGAAAACACAAACTGATTTTTAATAAAGCCGCAAAAGCGGCATGGACTCAGAGCCGCACACGGCCAGTCCGAAAATTATAACGGCCACGCTCAGTCAGACCAAACGGCCTGCGAGGCTAGTCTTAAGGCCGGCAAAGGTCCAGATGCCATTGACATCAATATGCTCGATAATTCCTACACGACATATAACTAGACCGTAACGGTCTTGCTAGGAAACAAGTCATACGAACCTAAACTCCAAAACAAACTACGAAAGGCTTGATCCCCTCAAAAGGGTACGTAGGCAGCCTTCACAAGGCGCAGCCCTAATCTTAAACACATTCCGCTTCCTGGAGAATGGGAAGATCACTCTCAACGGACCTTTCCAACCATTAATTCCGCCTAATTTAACTAAAACTGGCTAACCACTCGCAAGAACCTTACACTAGAAGCTCAAGATTCTAGCGAGCTGGGGGGCTAACTATTGGTGTCAAAATCGGTATGACGGAATCAATAGCCAAAATTCCCCGCAAAAATACAAAAGGAGTAGTTTTATAAAACCAGAGAATTCATTTTATAAAACTCGAAGATCGTTTTATAAAACTCGAGAATCATTTTATAAAACTCGAGAATCGTTTTATAAAACTCGAGAAGTCGTTTTATAAAACTCGAAGATCATTTTATAAAACTCGAGAAGTCGTTTTATAAAACTCGAAGATCGTTTTATAAAACTCGAGAATCATTTTATAAAACTCGAAGATTGTTTTATAAAATTCGAGAAGTCATTTTATCGAACTCGAGAATCGTTTTATAAAACTCGAGAATCGTTTTATAAAACCCGAGAAGTCGTTATATAAAACTCGAAGATCGTTTTATAAAACTCGAAAAGTCGTTTTATAAAACTCGAAGATCGTTTTATAAAACTCGAGAATCGTTTTATAAAACTCGAGAAGTCGTTTTATAAAACTCGAAAATCGTTTTATAAAAAACGCAAAAAAGCGAAACCGCCGCAAAACGCGAACTAGTCACGACTAGTTCGCCTGCTGGCGAACTAAGCCATCTTGGTTTAGTTCGCCAGCAGGCGAACTAGAAGGTTCCCGACTAGTTCGCCTGCTGGCGAACTAAGCCAAGCTGGCTTAGTTTGCCAGCAGGCGAACTAGAAGCTTCCGACTAGTTCGCCTGCTGGCGAACTACGCCAAGCTGGCTAAGTTCGCCAGCAAGCGAACTAGGAACTTCCCGACTAGTTCGCCTGCTGGCGAACTAAGCCAGCTTGGCTTAGTTCGCCAGCAGGCGAACTAGAGATTTCCCGGACAGTTCGTCAAACCAGCGAGCTGGATCGGACCGGCTCGATTCTCCGTACGTTGAACCGACCATCTCGAGCCTCGATCTCCCGCATCCCCGATTCGAAACTTACGTCCTTCGACACGGTCGCATTCTGAACCACGGCCAAAATATCTCTCGTTTCGTCTCGATATGACTTATCGTTCGAATTTTACGATAAAAACCGTAAAACTCCGTTTTCTCGAAAAGAACTCGAAGAAATCGTATAAAACGGTAACGGTTAAACAAGACACCGATAATCGCCTAAGCTATATGATTTATCCGAGATTTGTTGTTAAAGTCCTAAAAAACATATTTTTAATAAAAACGTCGAGTAAATCGTAAAAACGCGCTTTTAATAAAAATGTCGAGTAAATCGTAAAAGACGGAAACGATTAACCAAGAAACAAACATAGCTAAACATTACGATTAACTCGAGGAATTTACTAAAAACGGCATCGAATCAGGAAACGATTCCGTACAAGGTCGAGAAACGGATTTATCGCAAAACGGCCCGAAAGGTCCTAAAACGCCATAAAAGCCCATCTCGCGATCTCAACAGAATCTAACCCGAAGATACGATAACGTTTTGGCGGTTTACTCGCAGAAGGAACATAAATGTCAAGCTCGAAGATAAAAGAGAAGTTTGAAGAAAAATAGAAGATTTCCGCGGAAGAAAAGGAAGGATTGAGAAAAATGGAAGATTCCGATACACTCAAATCCGAGAAAAATGGAAAGATCGAATCGCCTAGGCAGGGAATATATAAGCAAGCGGCATAGGGCAGAAGCAAGGGGAGGATTTTCAGAGCTCTCATTTGAGACTTTTACAACTTTTCTAGACCTAGAATTTTTCGCACTTAGAAACATAGGCTTTTTCTCGACAAGTTCGGTTTCTATGACTGGCGCTCAATTGCTAGACGAACTCGCCTAGGCAGTTCGATCTCTGGTCCAGATCTATCAACTGAACTACGTTCGACTCGATCCTCGAAAGGGGTATGTAGGCAGCCTTTCATAAGGTTCAGTCCGAAATCATTCAAATCATTTTTCTTATCTTTTTCCGTCTTTTGTTATCGAGCTGCGACTCGATTATGTTTAAGGTTTTTATGTTGATAACTCGCTGACGGTCCTGCGGCCAAAGCCTTTGTAAACCCTTCTAATGATCGCAACGCTCTTACGCGAAATCGAAATAAGATCTACTTTTTCTTTAAATTCGTTTTATTAAGTTTTTCATATTTTTCCGCATTTATTTGGTTGCTTGTCGTTGGCTTTCGCAGAGATCCGGTTCCTCTGGAAAATTAGGGTTTTCCTAAGTTTCCTTATTTAACGGGAATCGACAAGTGTGAATTTCGATTCCCACACTGTACAATACCGATAGATGTATCTTTTTAGGCGTTATATGCATCATCTGAAGAAGAAGGTCAAAAATTGAAGTAAGTGGAAGGATCTATAGTTGCACTGGTGACTAATGAAGAAACTGCAAACATTGCTGAAAATTATTTTCCATCAGAAGTGCATATAAAAAATGGAGACCTTCTTAGCATGATGATGGAGGGCAAAGGGAAACGTATAATGTTACTGTCCCAAACATCTTCTGAGAAATTGGACAACTTAATGGTAAACCAAAGAAGCGAAAACTTACTAAGAGGGAGCACATCCATTTGCATACATATTTGCTCACCAACTGTGACGATGTTCTACAATATGAGAATTAAATATTGTTATTTCGCATATAAGGTCAGGTTATTTTATTTCAGATTAATTAATGACATAATTTTGTATAGTATTTATACGGTAGAGCTGAGGTTGATTTACAGACACGCCACATAAGAGGAGCTTGAACAACTCAGACATAAAGGGTTTGCCATTTGGTTAATTATGTGAGTTTGTACAAAAATTAGTTATATATTTAATGAAATAATTTATCACCGCTAAAAACACTAACATGTTTTATTTATAGGTGACTGAAGGTTTGGCTAGAGGTGAAGTGTTTAATGATTGGATACTCAAATTGTGCGTGGAACAAACTATATGGTCAAATCATATCCGAAATATACAATTCGATGATATGTATTCTCAAAGGAATGCCATTCTAAGACAACTTATGATGTTGGTGTTTCGTCTTCATTTGGAGACAATGTGTACGAAATTTAGTATCCCGGCCATGGTTGGATTGCGGTGTACTGTATTTTGTTGTGATTGGTATGCCAACACTCCAGATCGAGGGGTGAAAACTGACGCATTTGATGTTACATCGGTTCATTCGCGAAGGAAACTTTAATATTATGATTCTTTCATTGTTGCTTCTTAAGCTGATCAGGTATGTCAATTTAATATGGTTTAACAATATGCATATTTATCATTTTACATATTATTACAACCTACAATTTTATTAACCAATTTGCTACACCAGTTACCCTCGTTTATGTACAGAGACGATCCTTGGATCGTTGTAATGTCAATCAACCCAAGATTTTGAGTACATGGAAGTTCTGATAATGAACCATTACAACCAAACTCTACTAGCAACATTAATCCAATTGAAGGTTTAGAAGATGTTGAACTCGTTGTTGATGATATTGCTGTACACTCGGAGTCAGAGGCTGAAACTGGAGAGTTTGACGAAGATTCTGAAGATTCTACAGATTCTGAGTAGATTTCCATAATATAAGTTATTAGAGTTCTTTTATATAAGTTATGAGAGTATTATTTATAAATTATTTAAGTATTTTCAATAAGTTATTAGAGTATTCTTTTATAAATTATTGAATTATTTTTTAGAAATTATTGAGGTTTTTTTATAAGTTATTTGAGTATTTTTATAAGTGTTTGGAGTTCTTTTATAAGTTATTGAATTTTTGTTTACAAGATTTTGGGGTATTTCACAATTTTAAAATCATATAAACGGATATTTTTCGGAACATCACACAAAATTCTGATGAAATATATAATTTTGGAGTTTCAATGGGGATTTAACATTCGTCAGGAATCCATCAGAATATTCTTACAAAATTCCGACAAACTTCTGGCCTTCTGACGGACTATTCCAATGGATTTTTGACGACACTTCTTTTTTATTAGCAATATATATATATATATATGTGTGTGTGTGTGTGTGTGTGTGTGTGTGTAAATTTGGATATTTAAAATAACCAAATAACACTTACATAAGTGTATAGTACGAAATTAGTTCTCAACCGTTTATTTTTTTCATCTAAAAAAATCATTACGTGTACATATCAACGTATTCGTAAAAATATTTCATCAACACCTATATACTTATACAAACATATCACAGAAATCTACTACTACATTTTGATTTTGTATAATATTGAGTTAAAAATTAATTTTGTAGTTAAACAACTTGTGAATTGTTTATGTACTATCAAAGATATGTTTTTGATCATTAGATTGATGCTTTTAAACTCCACGTTAATTCGTCAGAAATCCATATAAATATTATGACAAATTCTGACGAAGACAAGAAGGTTGTCGGAATATCGGAATATTCTGACGAATTTCCGACGAACACTCAGACGACTGCACATTTGGTAGTTATTTGGTCGTAAATCACTAATTATGACTACATAACGACGAAACACAAATGGTTGTTAGGACCTTGTTGTAATTCAAAAATATTCGTAAAATAGACGTAAAGTGTACGACCAAAAGATTTACTCGTAAAGCAGTTGTAAAGCGTGTAATCGTAACTTAGAGGTTGATTTGGCGTAAAGTTATGTCCGAATATCTGCATTGGTCATAACTTGTGGTCGAAATAGAAGCAGCATTTAGATCTAAACGGGAATTTAATGAGTCGTAAAATTTACAACCAAGTAACATCCTCTACAGTTGAAATATGGTGGTAAAAGATACAATCAGTTTACCTCAAAAATGTAAGTAGTCGTAATGTAGAACTAATGTTTACGACCACTTAAATTCAATTTTATTAATATGTTAAGACCACTTTACGTCCAAGGGTATAAATTTAAATTTATAAATTTTAAAATTTTAAAGTAAGAATATTTTATTTTTGAATTTAAATATTTATAAAATCCTTCAGTTTCGAAAATATAAAAACACATTAACTTAATAAATCTAAAAGCATAATATATTCAAATTACAAAAAAAAAAACTAATTATGAAGGTTAATGTTTTCGAAAAACTGGGAGCTAGGTTGCTTGCTCCATATTCGCCTGCTCTCTGTGGAGTTGGATCGGGGTTGATGGTCGAACGTCTAAATTGCCACATATGTGCTAGGACTAGGTTTGTTTCTGCAATAATATCAAACATCTCAGCCATGACCCTAATGTGGTTCCTGTTGGTCTGGTTGTCTGTCCGGAGGGTCAAAATGACTTGGTTGGCATTCGTCAAATCGGCCTGGAGCTGAGACTCTTCATGCAGTCTTGCAGCATGTTCAGCTCTAGCCCTCTGGACATCGTTCACCATACCAATCATCCGTCCCCTCTTTTTCGGGATAACCTTCATTCAGAGAAAAAATGTAACTTAAGTTAGTACGTATATAAACTTATATTTAATAATTTAAATTTAATAATAATTTACTTCCTCAAAAATTTTGTCTTGTTCGACGGTGGTTAATTGGACGGGTTCGCCTTGTTGCGACAACTGAGTCTGGACCTCCTGGATCCGAGCCTTAACATCGTTGTAGATCTTCTCTGCTCGAGGATCCACAAACATCCCATCAGAAAGCTGGTGCGTCAACTTATAAATTCAGGAAAGAGACTGTGGTGCTCCTTCCCTAGCAGCCTACACAAATTTTAAAATTAAACTCATGTATTCAATAACAAATTTATTAATAATTTAAAAACAAATTAAAAATTAGAAAAGTTCTACTTATAATTTCTAGGGCTTTCCCGGCATGTGAAGTCTGTCCAGAAGTGTGGGGAGATGGAAAATTACCCTGAGCATCACGTGTCAATCGGGACTTAGAGCAACAGATCAAAGTTTGAACTGACTTAGGAAAATTCCAGTAAGCCTTCAAGCCAGTCCAAACTTGGTCACTGATGTAGATGGGTTTTGCGTTATCATGCAGAACCCTCCACTTCTCCTTCCAATCCCCCACAATGTTATTTAGGCGATCCTTGGCCTTATCGTTGAACCCCTCCTTCACCTTCTCGTTGACAGTAATAGACCAATTCCATTTTTACTGCAAAAAATAATTAAAATAAAAAATTAATAATCAAATGAATCTAAAAATAAATTAATTTAATTAAGAATTAAAATTTTACACCCACAACTTACCGCAAAACATTTGTACCAAGTCCTCCAAACGTGGTCCGGTGTAAGCTTCCAATTCGGATGCGGATCCTGGAAGTTTGTCTTGATGATGTCTGAGACACTCTGTCCCAGAAGATTTTCCGTTAGAAACCAACAATTAATTTTTTTTTCAATACGTTAGATCGACATATATATATATATATATAATTAATTTGATTAATAAACATATATAATTAAAATTTTAATAATGAAAATAAAATCAAAAGTTACCAGATAGTGTTGAGTGGTCGATCTGGATCGTCAATGGGTAAACCTTCTTGTCCCAGCATCTGGAGAAAATCTTCCACTGTGAATCTATCATAGGGAGCATCCGGTGGTACAAGCAAATCCAGATGGATAGCTGTTGGAGGCGGAGCAGCTGTGGGGACTACTGGAGGAGGGGCATACTGCTGATGATGATGACTGTCATGATGGGTGGAAGAGCCTCATGATGAGGATCGGATGGAGGATCATGCTGAGGATAGTATGGAGGAAGGTTAAACAGAGGCGGACGCACATATTGTGCTGGAGGCACATACTCATCAGTAGAAGGCACATAAGATGATCTACCCTGCTCTCCGGTGTCCGAGACAAACTCACGGGCATATGCAGTGCCGGAGCTAGAAGCTGATGGATCCGAAGAACCAAGAAATGTATCTCCATAAGAACTGTATGCCAATTATCCCATTTCTTGACTGTTTCTTGTGCACCATAGTAATCATTATCTTTCTCAATTTCTTAAGATAAATAACGAGGTGCGATTTCCCGTACAACCACTTTTGCCTTGAATAATGTCTTGTTTCGCTGGTGCGGATGGCTAATGGAAAGAAATTTCCGATGACAATCAAACCAAGACGCCTTTCTACCATTCTTCAGTTGAAATGAGCTTGTTCTTCCCATACAATAAGGACACACTAGTCTTCCATGCGTAGTCCAACCTGATAACATCCCATATGCAGGAAAGTCACTGATAGTCCACAGATGAACAACTCGCATTGTAAAGTTGGTTCACGTTGAATAATCATACGTTTCCACCCCTGTTGACCACAATTCCTTTAATTATTCTATCAGAGATTGTAGGAAAACATCGAGGGACCGCTTTGGATGCTTAGGCCAAGGTATCAATATACTCATGAAAAGAAATTCCCTTTCCATACACATCTCTGGTGGAAGGTTGTATGGCGTCAAGATGATTGGCCAAAGTGGGTATTGTCTTCTAGACATTCCAAAATGACTAAATCCATCTATGCACAATCTAAGATAAACATTGCGAATGTTGCTTGCAAAATCTTTGTGCACCGAATTCAAGTGTTTCCACGCTTTTGCATTTGAGGGATGATTGATCTTGCCTTCCTTCTGAGTATGTTTTATATGCCATCTCATCTCTGCTGCAGTCTTTTCAGATTGATATAATCTCTTCAGCCTATCCGTAATAGGTAAGTACCACATCCGCTGGGACGGGACCTTATTCCGTCCACGTCCTTGCGATTTATATCGTGGTTTCTTACAAAATCGACACTCCAACAACTCTACATCTTCCCTCCAGAAGAACATACAGTTATCTATACACACATCTATCATCTCCAAAGGTAAGCCAAGACTATGAACCAGTTTCTGAATCTCATAGTAAGATTCAGCACACACATTATCTTCAGGCAAATACTCTTTAAGCAACTCATCCCATGCATCCATATAAACTTCGGGTAAGTTATAGTCAGTTTTGATATTCATCATCCTAGCTGACAATGATAATTTAGAAAGATCTTCTCTACAACCTTCATAAATTGGCTGATTTGTCGCGGCTAACATGTCATAAAATCTTTTGGCTTCCAAATTAGGCCCCTCTACATTTCTACTGCTACCTTTACATTTTCTACTTCTGCAGCATGCAATTACTGAGTTTGTTTCACGAATTTGCATCAGTAACCATATCATGCATCCTATCATGATCTACCACCTGATTCTTCTGAAGGTAACTTTCTGAAGGAAAATATTGTTCTCTATTACGAACATTTTCAAACTAATTACTACTACTAGCTTCATTTCTACTATCACCTTCTCCATGATGAAACCAAATGTAGTAATATGGAGTAAATCCCTTATTCACTATATGTTTCCAACCTGTTTCACTAAGAGCGAATTTGGTATTCTTGCATTTACAACAGGGACGAACATTTTACCTATTTCCTGTGTGAGAGGTGTGTTTCCGGCCTGGTACATGAATATTTATGCCCCGTTGAGGAACTCGTTTGTCATCCTTCCCTCAAAATCTTTATGTGCATACATCCAACTCCGAAACTTATAAATATCTCGTGATATTTTTTTACTCGAACTTGTTTCATTTTTTTTGGTGTATCTAAGAAAATGAGAGATGAGACCATATTTATAGGAAAATTTTGACATGGAATGTTATCACAAATTTACTGCAAGATCATTTTACTACGAATTAACTACTTTTTTGTCGTAATTGAGACGTAAATTAGATGCTAAATGTTTAGTCGTAAAATGGATGTCGGTAATGACTTCTTTACGACTACATTTTTATTTAGTCATAAAACATACGTTACTTTACCTTCTATTTACGACTAACATTTATGGTCCCAACTTTATGTCCTCTTTACGAAGATTATACTTTTGGTTGTTATCTAGTCGTTATGCGGACGTAAAGTTACGACTACAGTTTTGTCGTCGCCCACGTTTCTTGTAGTGATCTAGCAAATTCGTCGAAAATCGGTCAAAAATTTCTGAAAAAGTGAGATGTTGAAAAATTTGCGCGAACCGCGTAAAAATGCAAACTGACGAAATTCTGTCGAAACCGTGTCCGTCATTTTTTTGTAATACAGAACCCATCCCTTCTTCTTCTTCTTTTTTATTTTCCTCTTTCTCTCTCTAAAATTCTTTCCAGCTTCCCCGATTCTCTCCCTCTTCGCTGATGATTCTCACCTTCTCAACTCTACCAAATCTCAATCCAATCTCCCAAATCTTCCAAATCATTTAAGAATTCTAAATACTCTCTGTGAACTTGCTTTATTTATGTTTTGGATGTTAGATTCGTAGATTTTAGGTTTGAATGTAATTTTTTAGGATAAGATAGATGGTTTTAGGAATTATCTGTTAGATGTTGTTTGGATTGTGGTTTAGTTTGTTTTAGAAATTTTTATAAAGTTTTTTATACTCTATAAAACGTTTTTATAATTTTAAAAACGTTTTACTATTTTTTATATATAATATAATTGTTTAAAAACATTTTACTAATTTTTATATATAATAAAAACATTTATAAACTTTTTGAATATAATAAAAAAGTAGCGAAAGTATTTTTAATATATATAAACGTTCTGCAAATAATTTTTAACAATTGTTATTTTCTATCATAGGTTTGAGGATATATAATTTTAACTTTATAAAAAAAATTAATATATATTTATTAATAATTATATATTTAAAAAATTGTTATTTTCTATCGAAGGTCTAATTTCGAAAGTATTTTTATATCCAAGCTCAGGTATACATTTTTTAATTTATGCCTTAACTCCGACTGGTTATACACTGAGGACAGTGTATGATTTAAGTCTGGGGGAGTGGAGACTACTGATGCTACTTTGCCTTTTTGATCTCATTAAATGTTTTCAAAATTGGTTTTATTGAGTCAAGAAGGGGACAAAAAGATTTCAATTTTTTTTTACTTTTTATCTAACCACTCTTTAGCACCATTCTTAGAATTGTTAATTGCAGAAAGTACTATAGATGCTAAAGTGGATCACCAGTCACCTATGACAACACTTTTCATAATTGTTTGGAAGAACCAAAGCTGATTTGCAACCTAACCTGACATCTATTGCTTGTCTTGGGGCTTGGTATACAAGGGATCGGAATTCTCCTGCAAGTCTGGAAGGTAAAAGTGTTGATAATTTTGGTTTCTTTCTCTCCTCCCTTTGGCATCCCTAAAGAAAAAAATAAAAGATTGAGATGATTTCCTGAGAGGCAGAGGGAGAGGTACATTACCCATGACCCCACTATTCTAATTCAAAGGAATGATCACACATTGTGAAAGCGAGAGGTACATTACCCGTGACCCCACTATTCACCTACACTTTGTGAGAAAAGACTACAAAAAGTAGTAGAAATATCAATAAGATGAACATCTGTTGTTCATTAGGATTGATATAAAAGAAAAAGAAAATTTGAGATTCAGAGAAGGGGGATATAGGGAGAAAAGAAACCAAAATGAGAATGCCTGAAACTTGTTTGAGTTGAATCCAAGTGTTCCTTGATCGATACTCCCAAGGTAAAGCCTTCACTTTTATTTTATGCATAAATGAAATCAGTAGAGGGGATAGACAGACAGGATTGCTAAGTTGATTGGCTAGATGAATTTGGTTGCTAAGCTAGGATATGGTATAATGTACTTCTGTAGTTAGTAATATGAGATGTGGCTTGCAACAAAGTAGAGGTTATGATCTTAAGTTAAGATTTGTTTGAGTCCCTGCTGTTTTTAAACTTCTTTCAAAGACTAATTGTTGTGTTTGCTTGAGGACAAGCAAAAGGTTAAGTCTGGGGGAGTTGATATACCATGGTTTTGACCCAGTTTTAATCATGGTATTTATATGATTTTATAATATATATATATATATATATATATATATATATATATATATATATATGTTTTGGAGTTTATTACATATGTTTTCAGGTTCGGGAGCATTTTGGAGTAAATTGATGATTTAGGTGCCCTTATGGACTTAAAGGATAGATTTCTCGAGATGATTATAAAGATCAGACAATAAGGTCGATATCCAGAGATACATATCGATCGATACACATCTTGTATAATCGATCAACGACTCTCCGAAGAGGATGACGAATTGAGATACTCCATCGATCGATGTACACCATGTACCATCGATCGATATGAAGCGTGAAGAACAAGTTGACTCGGCCTTGAAGAACAAGTTCTCTCAATATTATAAGATTGCCTCTGACGAGTTTTTAACCTAATGGAACTCATATATATAGTTATGCACATGCTTTTATGCTTGTGGTGCTTTTACATTCTTTTATTGTTCTTAGTTCTTTGATTTATAAAAGTATTCTTTTCATCTTATTCTTATTTTCATAAAAGGTTATAGAATTCTGGATTTAGAAGAAACACACAGAGATTTGTTGTTCAAAAGAACCAAGAGTTCAATCTTCTAATCTAATAAATTTCTATTATTACCTTGCTGCTATGAATTGCTCAGCCATGTCTGAGTAGATTCACTTGTTAGATTTAGGGTTCAAATAGTTATGAGGGATTAGCCCCAACTATGGATTGTTGAGTTATGATATTCATTATCCTGATGAACCCTAATGCTTACTCTAGAGTAGCTAACTAGAGTATGATCATGGAATGATTTAACTTGTTAATCATCATCCTGAAATCATCTAGTATAAGCTGAGATCCTCTAGGGACGATGCGAGAGCCGGTCTATGATCTTGGTGAACACATATTCAATTCGACCTGAAGTTATATCGATCGATTATCGCTATCAACCCATCGGTTGATATTGCTGGCAATCAGATCAATGGACGAGTCTAATAGCGACAGCTAATAGATTTATCTAAGAGTTGAAGTTCTTTAATATCTTGCAAGCAACTTATAAAGACATCTATAGCATTATAATCCTGATTATCTGAATAGTAACCTTGAAGCTAACTACTTTCTTTTATTGTTTAAAACCTAAAATCAATTCTCTTGAGCAACTCACCATTGCTCACAACTACAATTTACTTTTAAACCTTAATCAACCTAGCATAATCACTTAGGATTATATCTTTTGTGTTCCTTAGTTCCTTGTGGATTCGATCCCTAAGTACTACAACTGAACCTCTTATTTGAGAGAGTAATTCACTCCTTAGGGTAATTTAAGTGATATCAATACCGCAACTGTTCGTCAGACCTTTCACGAAAAGACCATGGAGTCTTATACGAAGCACATCTATGAGTGGAAGTAGCTATGGCTCAAGGGCAAGAACCGTAGTATATCAACGACAAGGTTTTGCAAGAGTTGCAGATGCATTGGGAGAGCCAGGCGACTATAGATAAATCCCTCAGAAACTCAGCCAACCGAATAGTGATCGTGGCGGGAAAGGTGCTTTTGTTCACGTCCTCAGAGTTGCAGTATGTCTTCTAAAGATGATCAACTTATAAGTTAACTATATATTTAAGTTCTATATTTTATAAAAATTACTTTTTTATATATTCATAGATAACTTTTTTAGGTTCAAGCAAGTGACAGTAATACCGTTGATCATCCCAATTGTTGGACCCAATTTCTGCACTTATCTGAACAGGCCCAAACCCATCTGGAGTAATCACTAAACCGACGTCAAGCCGGACCTTTCGAGGTGGAAGATAAGATTCCGGAGATTGCGGAGATGGTTAGAGGACAAAGAGACTATAAAAAGAGAGCTAGAATGACATTCAAAGGGGACGAGAAAAAACCTAGAGCTATTCACTGATCGCATCGACCTCATTTCTGTAGATTTCTATTTCGCTTTCTTACCTTCTTTGTTGTTGCTTCCGATCTTGTTCATCACTTTGTAAACAAATTATTTATTCAATAAAAGTCCATTTTTGTCAACCGAAGTCCGATTATATCGTTGTATTTAAGAGCATCGTTGCTCACATCCTTTGTCTTCCCATGATTGAACTCTCGATCTTTACAAAATACTGAGTGTGGATTTTAGGATATACACCGATATCATAAGGGAGGCATACACTAACAAAAAGACGGACGAAATTCAGGATCCCTTCATCAGAGAGATCATAGAGTTGGTGCAAACTCAAAAAAACATTTCTAGCTCCCCAACCAATCTCTGATGACGATTCGCCGGCAGCTTTCACCAACTTTTCCTGATTTTGAATAAACAGAATGGTGGAACATACAATTTTTAAATTTATCCTTTTATTATTATTTTAATTTTATTACATATATGTAATTAATTTGACTTTTTTAATTGGCAGTTCCAAAGAACAAAGGACGTTTGGTAGGTTTGGCTCGTCATCTTAATATTCTTTTTCCTAAGCCACATATGTTGATTCCGTGATTATGGAGCAGCTGAAAAATGAGGATGGGCAAAGTGTAGTGTTGGAGACGCATAACGCTACAATTCTTGCTGAATTGGCAGATCAAAAGAAGTTCAATCAAGATATATTGAACAAGATGAAGCATTTGTTTCCTAATGAATTTTTTTTTTTAATTTAAACTTTAAAATGTTTTTTTAATTTATTTAAAATATTTTCTTTAATATTTGTTTCAATTTCAATTTATATGGATTTATAAAAAAAATAATAATAATTAGAAATTGATAATAACAAGCTTCCAATGAATACTTGTCCGTCGGAAATTTCTGACGAACCTGCGTCCATCAGAAATCTCTGAAATAAATGTGCCCCTCCAAAAAAGTTCGGCAAATATATGTTCGTCGAAAATTTCTGACGAATTTATGTCTGTTTCGATGGACGTGTCCATCTGAAATTTTGATGAAACCATATTCGTCGGAAATTTCCAACGGATACATGTTTGTCGAAAGTTTCCGACGACAAATATTCATTGAAATTTTTTTTCATGGCTGATTTTTATCGGAACAGTTTCCAATAATTTACTGATGCAATGTTCTGCCGTCGGTCATCCGTCGAAAAGTTACCCGTCGGTATCCTTTGATTCTTGTCGGAATATAGGAGGAATTTTTGACGAAATATGTTTCTCCAACGAATTTATTTCGACGACCATTTTCATCGAAATATCGTTATTCCGATGGAAATCCGACAAATATGGCCATCGAATTTTGCATGTATTCTTATAGTCTTATGTAGTGATATTTGATAGACTCATTAAGGACAACTGACTCAGATTACTAGATCAATGGTATTTGATTGATATTTATTATATATATATACTAGGACCGGTCCGCGCTTCGCGCGGAATGTTTGTTTTGGTAGGTGTTGAAGCGAAACTATATATGTGGTTTAAGTTGCTGGATAATTTGTTTGTATGAAACTACATGTCCTGAGATTTTTGCTTATATATCATTGTCCTTTTGAGGTTGTGATGCTTGATGCAATTTTAAAATTCACTTCTATCAACTGCTAGGTTTGATTGAATGTGTTAACTGGTTAGGTTGAAGTTATTTGAATTACTTTTTCTTATGGTTATATATAGGTTTGTTTCCTTCTTATTTTCTTTTATTGGTTTATTATTGGACAATGGTGAGCAACTGTGAGTTTGTGTTATTAGCTTGAAGTTACATTTTGGATATATGATTTTTATAGTACGGAATTCAAATTTCTTTAATAATGGAGGTGATAATGAACAAAACCTTTTAATTTGAATTGCATGTAGTTCATATATTTATTGGTTGATTACTTTTAGGCGAATCAACAAAATATTTCTCCTACAGTTTATAAATGGAACGTGTTGACTGACTTAGATATGGATTTTGGTTGGTTTCAAACCAATAGAATATTGGTTCATCTCGATGCTGGTTTGGTTGCAGTTGTTTTTTTTTTGTCATCGGTTTGGTTGCAGTTTGGTTGCTGTGTTTTGGATAATTTAAAAATTCAGGTAAAAGTTAGTTTTTAGTTATTTTGGATTATATACCGGGTAATTCAAATAAATTTCAAAATTTTGGATATTAATTATTTGGATAATTCAATGTTTTTGGTTAATCTAAATGAATTTAAAATTGTAATAAAAACATTTGGATAATTTGTTTGTTTCACGTATTTTAATTAATAAGTAGTGTTTTAAAAATATTTGGTAATTTTAAAACTAATTATAATAATAATTAGAGGTATATAAACTTTAATACTCAGGAACCTAATATTGTTCTCAGTTTTGGTTTCGTTTTTTCATTTTATTTTATTTTTCTACTCTACAAATATATGAAACGTTCGGTTATTTATAAAACACATTTCGGTTTCATTTTGGTTTAGGTAGCAATGTTAGGAATGTACTAATATCCGATAAAATATTGGTTCTAATTTGGTTCCGGATTTTCAGATAATTTCTGATAATTTGGATAGTAAATGAATTTTTAGTTATTTTGTATTAAATATCGATAATTCAGGTAAATTTGGATATAATGTATTCGGGTTATTTGGATAATTTTTTAAAAATGGATAAAAATATCAGGACAATATTTTTTTTTCAAGTGGTAAGTGTATAAGTAGTGTTTTGAAAATATTTAGTAATTATCTTGGTTTGAATTCAGTTTGGATTTTCCAATTCCATAGCTATATGAACTGTTTAATTATTTTTGAAATCAATTCAAATCTGGATTCAATTTTTTTTTCTTATGTTTCGATTTGGTTTTCATATGCCTAGTATAATGTACAATTTTTTTTAATAAATTGGATTGGAGGTTCACTTTGACATAATTAAAATAAACTAATACTAAGTAAGGATAATCACTATTAACATTGTTTTGTTGAATTTATGTCTAAACATTTTACACTGTTGAATTTTTTATATTCTTTATTAAAAATAGAATTATTTTTAATGTGAAGTCTAGAGCTACGACGCAAGAAGCAAGTCTTTATCTTCCTCTACTACAATTTGCGTTTTTTTCTTCCAGAACTTCAATCATAGCTTTTAAATTCTCTAATTGCAACTTAAACAATGCCTTTATTCATGCCACTCATCCAGCATTTTTGTTTATTCAATACCCATTAACTTGTGTGAATCTTCTACATCTCGGATCATACATTTTGATCGCTTGGTTCCATCTCAAGTTAGGTTTTTTTCCTTGAGCTCAACCACCTGTTTTTCAGCATCCTCATCTTTGATCCTCTGCCCCTTCTTCAAATATTGAATCTTAGATCTTGATTGTTTGAATTGCAAAATAAGTTGTGGTTTTCGTCTCTGCAACTCAGTCACATCTGTTGTTGATACATGTTTTATATTATGCTCCTCAAGATGTCTCTGCAGCTCAACTACCTTAGTCATATTTTACCTTTGTCTTTTCTCTAAAACCTAAGTCTAGCACTTGTTTCTTTGACCTGCGGCTCAAATTGTGTTTTTTTCTTCTGGAACTCTGTTTCATGATTAACTTAAGAAAGAGAGTAAGAGAAGTATGTATAAGCAACCGGTAACTCAGGAGCACAACATGTAAAAGTTTTGATTGTGGTGCTTTAAAGACTGTTTCAATTATTGAGGGCCCATAAAAAAAACTGAAACATGAAGTCTTTGGGCATGAGTGGCTTAAATCTCGTATTTTGGCCACACCATCAGGACGGAACCTTGTTGTTTAATGGAATCAGAATTTCTTTTATTAAATGCATATTATGAGAACAAAAGAAAAAGAATAAACATAGAAGTAAAGTCATGGTTTTGTCTACAAAGATAACATAGTCATTCCAAGCAACTATGTTAAAAACTAAACCTTGAAGTACTCTTGAATAGCTCTCCAACATAGCTTTTATAACATCCTGCGGACACAACATAAAAAAATATTACTCTGGTTAGTGTCTAGTACTTATTACAATCAAAAACTAAAATACTTTGCTTTTTTCAGTTTGTTTACCTTATTTTTCAGAATCTTGCATATGTCTAATGATGTTTTAGATAATCCAAAGCAACAATGTTTCAAACAAAAGAGCACTGTCTCTGCTCTCTCAGCAGTAATAGCTCTTGAACATAACAATTAACCTTTGGAAGAGTTGCCATGTAAGACACTAAAGATGCTACTGTTGATAGCCATTGCAGTGTTGTGAATATGATTAGTATTCTCTCTATGATTAGTACTCTCTCTATGCTTATTGTAACAGTAGCGTTAATGACTGAAACCTGAACCAAGATTCATATTCACATGTATAAGAACAGCTGCAAGGAGAGGAATTGGTATTTACATAAGACGAAGTTAGAGAACTGGGTATCCATAGCATTCCCAGCTTATAAAGTACGATTTTTGAGTCTTAAAATCGAAAAGTACCTTCATGAGGACCATGTCAAGGGCCCAGAATCTGAGCAGCTGCCCTCCAGGAAAGAAAGTTTTCTTTGGTGAAAACAAAAAAGAAGTTTTCTGTGGTGTTATCATGAATCGATATGATGATGTTCAAGGAAGAAGGCTTACCTTTTTATAGGTTTAGTAGATACACCGCCTTGCAGTGGGATAAATTGCATTGAATGCCAGATTGTGCTTGACTGTATCGATGGAGTTAAGATGTTTGATAAAGGTAATGAATCAGTAACAATTCGGAGGTTGAAAACGAAACGACGCAATTGAAGCTTGCCCAGAGATTACTCGTCCATTAAACTCACCCAATTTCTTGAAACTCAATTGCTGGTGTAGATCATCAGAGCTCGAAGGAAAACACAAACCCTAATCTTCAATGTGGTCTGGAAGACGATAGTAGTGTTTCTGGGCTAAATTTGGACTGGTCAAAATATATAAAGAAATAAGAGTCCACTAATAGTTTAAGAGAAGTCCATTAACATGTTACAAAACGAAACAAAAAAATTTCAGTAGGAGAAAGTACACGTGTCATTTTGTTGTTAGACCATGAACAATGGTTTCAACACCCTCTCTACTTTCAACACCCTTATTTTCATTACACATCATCTTCTCTCTCTTCCACATAATTTATTCAACACCCACTTCATTTTAAACATCTACAATGGTTTGTTTTAAAAATTCCAACACCCTACCCCACAACTTTTAATTCTTATTTTTTTACAACATAATAATTAAATATTAATATTTAACTCAAACTAAAATAACATAAAATTTAATAATATTTATTTTAAATTATTATATTAAGTTTATTTTTAAGTAATATTAATATCATTAAAAACTAAAAGTTAAATTTTAATAATATTTGTTTTAAATTATTATACTAAAAATTACGTTTTGTTTTTGGTATCCAAATGAAATGAAAGTAGTCTCTATTAATAGATAAAGAAAAATCTTGACTTTTGATATAATTTTTATATTTTTTAAAAAACTTTTATTATAAAAAAAATACGTTTGAATTATTGGGTGAAAAAAAAAAACAAAAGAAATCTGTATAGTCAATCAAGAAACGACATGTGGCAGCTGTGGGGCACAAAGAAAAAGTTTCAACATGTTGAAATTTTGCAACGGGTGTTTATGCCACATAGATAAACTAAATTTATCAACACCCTCATTGTAAATGTTTCAACAGTTGAAAGGGGTTTTCAACACCCTCATTGTATATGGTCTTATACTAATTGATGACATGGCAGAAGGAGGAGGGAATAAACTTTTCTTTATAATAATAGATATATATATATATATATATGCATAAATGCACAAAAAGCATAATGTATATCCTCAGAAAAGAGAACATGCCTGAGATTACGCATATATTGTTAGATGTCAAAAAAAGTCTCATATGAAAATTTAGACCATGAGTGTCTAATATATAAAAAGATGTTCAAGAAGCCTTATGGGAAGAAATCCAAAAATATATCTATGGGGACTTGGCTATTAATACCAAAATGGACAATTCGTGATAATCGGAAATTAAAGAGCTAGACTTGAGATTTCACAGTCCTAACATATATATATATATATATATATATATATATATATATATATATATATATATCATTTTATGTGAAGTTTTTAAAAAAAAAAAGATATTTAAATATCAATTTATATCAATACTATTAAAAGAAAGTAATTTTTATCAACTATGTTTTGGACTATAAAAAAGTTATAGCAATCCAACTAAAATTGACCTCACTAATTATTATCATATAATGTTTTTAGCCTAACAAACATCAATTAATACCAAGATATCTGCTCGAAATGGAACAAAACTTAGGCTCACCCTTTGAGATAAACCTTTAAATTCACCTCATCTCTAATAACCACTCATTGTGCCACTTAGATTAATGAATAAAACTTATTAAATATTTTTCTTTAAAAAATATAGTTACAAAAAAATAAAAATAATGTCAATTTTAACGATGCTAACGCCGCTAGCTAAACTCTAAATCCAAACCATAACCCCAAACCAAAATCTAAACTCTAAACCCAAACTCTATACCCTAAACCCAAACTCTATACCCTAAAACTCAAACCTAGATCCTAAATCAGAATCTTATACCTTAAATCTAAACCATATACCCTAAAACCTAAACCCTAAACCCAAACTCTATACCCTAAACCCAAACTCTATACCCTAAACCCAAATCCTATACCCTAAATTCTAAACCTAAACAATCCTAAACCTAAACTTTAGACCTTGAATCAACTAGAGTCTAAATCCTAGTTCTAGACCATAAATCATGAGCCCAAACCGTAAATTCTATATTCAAACCTTAATTCCTAACCTTAAAATCTAAAAGAACGATATTAATCCAAACATTTAGGATATAAGATTCGGGTTTAGGCTATTCAGTTTGGATTTGAATGTAAGGTACAGGGTTTAAATTTATGGTATATGATTTAAATTTATGATCTAAGGTTTGTTTTTAGGATTTAGGGTCTAAGGTAGGGTTTAGACTTTAGGGTCTATAGTTTGGCTTTAGGATATATAGTTTTGGTTTAGAGTCTAGGATTTAGGTTTTTGGGTATAAGGTTTGGACTTAGGGTATATGTTTCGAGTTTAAGGTCTAGATTTGGGTTTTAGGGTATAGGATTTGGGTTTAAGGTTTAGAATGTAGAGTTTAGATAGGGTTTAGGGTTACCATTTGGATTTAGGGTTTATCTGGCTGTATTAGCATCGTCAAAATTGACGTTATTTTTTAAGCTATTTTAATATTTTTAAAATATATTTAATAAATTTTATTCATTAATTTATGTGGCACAATGAGTGGTTATTATAGGTGAGGTAAATTTGAAGGTTCATCCTAAGGGGTGAACCTAAGTTTTGTTCCTTGAAATGTAACAGACTCCTACACATGTGCATGTAAAAAACTATTCAATTTAATTAAATACAGGAATATCTATATAAAAAACATTCATGTTATTTTATGTAATAATACCTTCTTTCCTGTTATTTTATGTAATAACACATTCTATAACATATTTTAAGTTAATCTTTCACGTTCGGGTATCTGCTAGAATGCTGGTTGGACATTTTGAAATTTGATTATAATTTATATCATCATAGTTTTCTTTCTAGTAAATTAAGTATAAATCATGTTCCAATATAACATTTTCGTTTGGTTCTAATTTGTATCACATCCTAAAACCTGGAAGGTAATTAAATCTTTTGGATTTGAGTTATATTGGTTTAGTTCAGATATATCCGAAGTTAAATCTAAAATTTAAAAGCAAAATATAAGAAATAAATAATTATTTATGTAAAATTAGATATTTAAGGTATTTATTTATAATTTCAGTACTTACTTTTAGATTTCATTTAATAATAAATTTATAATTGAATATTGGAAGTACATATTTATGTTTCAAAGAATTATATTTGTGATAAATTTGGACATTTGATCGTTTTTCAGTTTTTTTATATTTTTTTGGTAAGTTGGGTTGCACATTCGGATTCAGCTAATAACACTTCAGATTCATATATGTTTTGTAGCATCCTATAAGATCTATTCTTATTTTTTTTTTTTATATTTCAGTTCATGGATGAATCTTTTTTTTTTGGATCTGGTTCGACGATTTTAAGCTCAAATTTACTTTAAATAGAAAAATACGATTATATAAAGCTTTATCTGAAATTTTATTTTTCTCTTTGAAAGCTCGACTTAAAATCAAGTATATTATTAATCTAATAACCGTCAGTCTGAACACCAACGTTAAAGAAACAGCCATCTTGGTCGGATATGCTAATAATATCTCTTTCTTTTATAAAAACTGCCAATAGAACAATACCTCTATATTCTTTCTTTTTTTTGACAAAATATACCTCTATATTCTTCACACAACACAATTATAATCAAGAAGAGTGCAAGTATACATGTTTACTGTTTATAAACTAAAAGTATATACTTCTTTTGATTGAGCAAGTATACATGAGTTGTGATGTACATAGTAGATGGCCAAAGATTAGTTATTGGTTGCCGATCGTGATGTTTTGAATCTCATATTAACAAGATTTGGTTAAAGCAAACAAATGTTTAAATAGACAATTTAAAATATAATAAGTATGAATTAACTCAATAATTGTTAGTTGATTTTAAGGTTTCTAGCTGAAAAGGTATAGCTTTTCATACACCAACAGTAATTTGTAAGCTGTTTTTTTTTTCCTAATTCATGGAGAGGCCCAGACTAATCTCTAATGGGAGGTGCAGCCCACGGATAGACCTTTTTCCGGATATTCAAATGGGCCCTAAATCATAGGCCTATATCCGTGTTAGGTGACCAGGATAATTGTGACTTAGTTTCGCGCAGCAGGTGGATCGAACCTAAAATATGTTGGTGTCTCAGCTCCGTCTGCTTACCACTCAACCACAATCACCCGGTCTATTTGTAAGCTGGTAGGGTATGATAAAACATGAATTGGATTATTCCATTGATTATATAAGTCTATAACCAATCGTGAATGACGCATAACATTTTTTATTTGTGGCACAACATATATAAATACATATTTACATGTATGACCTAGTGGATTCTTTAAAACCCTAGCCGCTCTGCGATCATGAGGGAGATCGGACGAGAAGAAGAAGACTCTGCGGGAATCACCCTTTGGTGATCACATATCCAAACACACCAGTCCGATCTTTGTCGGCTGTTAGTGTTGGGGTTTGCGTCGTCGATTCATTGGAACAGCTTTCGTCTCTCCATAAATACACCACAAGGAACACGACCGTAGCGCTACACCGTTTTCTGTTACCGGTGGGATCAAGGAGGTTTCTACACCGAGCGCTATCTGTATTGAGTGCTATCACAATCATAGATCTACAGTTTAAACACTCCTTGGTGTTAGACAACTTGATACTGAGATTAACCCTCGTCATTTGGTAGGGGTTCAACGTTGATTGATAATTGAGTTTCATCTATTGTGAACACTCATACATCGACTCATCCTCTTGGTATCGCGATGGGATCATATGATAAATCCAAGTCCGTTCATATGGCGGATATAAAGGGCAAAGGGATCCTCTACGAGGATGATGATGAACCTATAAAGCTCACGGAACAAGATGACGCTTTTGTCATAAAAGAATACCGGATGTCGCTGATTGGGAAGATACTAAATCCAAAGAAACAAAACGTCGAAAAGCTTATTCAGAAAATGCCACAGCAGTGGGGTCTTGAGACGCGAATAACGGCAAATGACCTAGGGAATGGAAAGTTCTTGCTGAACTTCACGTCAGAGGAAGATCTAAACTTTGTGCTTAGGCAAGATCCTTTCCACTTTAACTACTGTATGTTCGTCTTGGTGAGGTGGGAGCCAATAGTGCATGATGATTGCCCTTGGATTATTCCATTTTGGGTCACTTTTGTTGGTATGCCTCTGCACTTGTGGACGGATAAAAACTTGCGGAATATTGGAGGTCGCCTAGGTTATGTTGACACAGTGGATCTCTCCGAAGGTCGGATGTTGATTCACTTTGATTCGAGGAAGCCTTTAAAGTTCAAAAGGAAAGTTCAAAGTCCAGAAGGAGAGGAGGTCACAATTGAGATCAAATATGAATTGCTATTCAAACATTGCACCATATGCGGTCTTATGACGCACGAGAAAGGGTACTGTCCATCGATGGTACCTGCAGCTGGAGAAGCGCCAACAAGAGGGGGTGTTTTCTCGCGTGTCCAAGCTCCTTAGGACTTGCCGGCTTCACTTTCTTTGAAGGACGTCAGGCGGGAGCTCAACAAGGAGGATAGGAGGAATGAACAAGTTGATGGTCGTCTTACTGCATCAACACGATATGCGCAACATAGCCGTTCAAACGACATGAGACATCGCCTGCGGGATCCACATCAAAGACATGGTGAGAGAAACTTAAATGGAGAGACATACCGGCCACGACATGCAAGGGATCACAACCATGGTAGACAACGTGTGGATTATGACAGGAAGTGGGATGGAGAGCAAAGAATGTCGCGGAACAGACACTCAAGATATGAGCCTTATGCTCATAGAAACCAAACATGGAGGGTGAAAGAAAACGTTGTGGGAAATGAACGATACAGAAGCCGCAGTGAGACTAACGAAGCTCATGATACTGTTCCATCTGAACAAGTATCAGATAAAACTAAAACGATGCAAGTTGAGGAATCATCTCACCAGAACACTTCTGGTACCGGGCACAAGCGTCTTGCGAGCTCCATTGTTTCACCAGCTCTACGTAGCAGAATGGAGGAGAACGTCACCATCAGAAGCAAATCCGTTGCGCGTTCTATTACATTCTCCCCTAAAGCATCCACATCAGCTCTAGGAGAGAATCAGTTGATCGATGCGCTTCAAGATATGGAGGTGCAGAATGGGGAAGATGACATACTGATGGGAGATGATGATCTCTTTGACGAGGAGCTAATTGATTTAGGGATGGCGGCAAAGCAGCCTACAAAGGGCGAACCTTTAAACATGAAACATTCATCAGCAGATGTCAGGAAGATAAGGCCTAGTAGAAGAGCGAATCCTCCCTTGGGGATTCAAACAAAAAAGTCAGAGTTCCTACGTCGGGGCTCTCCACGCAATCGATCATCCAAGGCTCCTGCACATCTGAAGGAGGGAAAGGATAGACCAAGGCAATTTCGCAACAGTTCGAAGAAAGTTAAGGGAAGTGAGGATAATGGTGATGGTTTGATGGGATCCAAAAACCCATCCCCCCTTCATCCATGAGGACAATCAGTTGGAATTGTCGAGGGATTGGAAGCGACCTCACAGTTCGACGCCTTAAGGAGATGTGTCAGAAGCATCGCCCAGGACTAGTGTTTCTATCTGAGACAAAGAATAGGAGGCTGCTGTTGCAAGACATTCAGGCCGACCTAGGTTTTGATCGTTTTTTTACCGTTGAGCCACGTGGACTCAGCGGAGGTTTAGCTTTGTTTTTTATGGATGATTGTCAAGTTAAGATTTTATTTTCAAATAACAGAATGATTGACATTGAGGCAATCATTGATGGAATAAAAGTTTACATGACGTTTGTTTACGGAGATCCTGTTTTAGAACGTAGGGAACTAGTTTGGGAACGTCTTACGCGTTTCTCAACAACAAGAAATGGACCTTGGTTCATGATTGGTGACTTTAACGAGATCACATGCCATGAAGAGAAAGAAGGGGGTCGTGAACGATCAGACAGCTCTTTTTTGCCTTTCAGACAAATGTTAAGTGATTGTGGAATGTTGGAGTTTCCATTCACTGGAAACATGCTATCATGGGCTGGGAAAAGAGCAGGGAGAGTTACAGTTAGATGCCGACTGGACAGAGCTGTTGTTAATGAGGATTGGCATGATAAATTTCCTCATACGAAGACACAGTATATGAGGATGTGGGGATCGAATCATCGTCCGATCCTAGCTGATATTCTTAAAAAGAGACCACGAAGATCGAAAAATTTTAAGTTCGATAAGCGGTGGCTTGACAACGAGGAGCTCAGACAAGTGATTTTGGAAGGTTGGAAATCACCGGATCTTCCACCAGAAGCTAGCATAATGGAACACATTGCAAGCTGTAGACGGGCTCTAAGTGAGTGGAAGAGACAGCACAATCTTAACTCTGAGAGGAGTGTGGAGGAATTAAAAGAGAAAGTAGACCAGTTATCTTCAAATGACGATGCCACTACTGAGGAGATTGCAGCGGCTTTAAAAGAATTATCTGATGCCCTTAAGGCAGAGGAGTTGTTTTGGAAACAGAAGTGCAGAGTCTTTTGGTTACGAGAAGGAGATAGAAATACAAAATTTTTTCACGCTCTTACGAAGCAGAGAAGAGCAAGGAACAGGATCACACAACTTCTGGATGAAAATGGAAATGTGGTTCAGGATGAGGAAGGATTAGTAGCCATTGCTACTAATTATTTTAGACATATTTTCTAGTCATCAAATCCGGAGGATATAGCGGACGCACTATCTGAGTCTCTACTACCATTACACCTATGGATAATGAAGGTCTCACAGCGCCAGTAACTGAATGGGAGATCAAGTTAGCACTTTTTGCCATGCATCCAGAGAAAGCCCCAGGTCCGGACGGAATGACTGCACTCTTCTACCAAAACTTTTGGGATATTGTCAAAGAGGATTTAACTCTTATGGTTAATAAATTCATGTTTGAAGGAGTGATACCTAATGGTTTAAATGAAACAAACATATGTCTCATCCCGAAAGTTGATAAGCCGGATCAGATGAGTCAGCTACGCCCAATCAGCCTGTGCAATGTTAGCTATAAGATAATCTCTAAGGTCTTATGCCAGAGGTTAAAGAAGGTTCTTCCAGATAGAATATCAGAAACCCAGTCGGCCTTTGTTGCGGGAAGGCAGATATCTGATAACATTATGATCGCCCAAGAGCTGTTTCATGCCCTAAGGACTAAACCCAGTGGAATGAATAAGAGAATGGCGATTAAAACGGACATGAGCAAGGCGTACGATAGAACGGAATGGTCCTTCACTGAGGCTACCATGAGGAAGATGGGCTTTGCGGAAATGTGGATAACATGGATCATGCGCTGTATAACTTCTGTTAGGTATAAGGCACTAATGAATGGTCAACCAAGAGGGAACATTGTTCCAGAGAGAGGTCTACGACAGGGGGATCCTCTGTCCCCTTTCATTTTTATTCTGTGCACGGAAGCGCTCGTTAGCCTTCTAAATCACGCAGAGAATCAAGGAAAGATAACGGATGCGTATCACGCGTGCGTGTCCGTCGATATCTCACCTTCTCTTTGCTGATGATAGTCTGTTTTTCTGTAAGGCGGAGCCCCATGAATGTGAAGAAGTAATGAAAGTGGTCAAGAAATATGGACAGGCCTCTAGTTGATGCATTAATTTTGACAAATCTTCCTTACTCTTCGGTAAGAGGATTGGACATGAGGTTAGACAAGAAATTAAAGATACACTTGGCATCCAAAATGAAGGAGGAATGGGAACTTATCTAGGAATTCCGGAGGATATAAGTGGGTCCAAATGTAAGCTCTTTGCGTTCCTAAAGGATAAGCTAAGAAACAGGGTTAACGGGTGGACAGGAAGGTGGCTATCAAAAGGTGGCAAAGAGGTTATGATCAAGTCGATCCTATTAGCTCTGCCGACTTATGTCATGTCCTGTTTTCTTTTGCCCTTGGAAATATGTGATGCCCTAGCTAGTGCCATTGCATAGTTCTGGTGGAGTTCGAATCCCCCAAAAAGGGGCATCCATTGGTCCACTTGGGATAAAGTATGCTTACCAAAGGAGGAAGGTGGGATCGGATTCAGGTTGATTCTTGAATTTAACTTGGCATTGCTGGCAAAACAATTATGGAGGCTAAGTCAATATCCGGATTCTTTGGTTGCTCGTGTAATGAGGGGTCGGTATTATCGATCAAGTTCGCCATTGCGTAAGCTTTCAACTAGTAACCCATCATATGTGTGGACAAGTATTTCGGCGTCACGAGACTTATTGTTATTGGGTATCAGACAGAAGATCCATTCGGGGTATGAGGTGAAAGTATGGGAGGATCCTTGGATTCCTACCATACCTGCGAGACCGGCGATCCCATCTGCACCGGTCTTGCACCCAAACATGAGAGTCAGTGATCTTATTAATCAAGAGACGAAGACCTGGGACATGACAAGACTGGAACAATACGTCAGTGCTGTTGATATACCTCTCATAAGGAGTATCTCCATTAGTTCGACACATCGGAGAGATACATTCTGCTGGAGCTATACTAGGAATGGACAATATACAGTCAAGTCTGGATATTGGGTGGCATGAAATATTTTAAAGAGAGAGGAAATGCCTGTAGTTAGTGAACCTAGTATTACTAAATTACAAGCGCAGGCTTGGAAGGTGCGAGCTCCACAAAAAATGTGCCATCTTATGTGGCAAAAAATATCGAGTCAGTTGGCTGTTACGAGCATCTTGAACTATCGCCATATGCGGTGTGATAACTATTGCCCACGTTGTGGAGAACCAGAGGAATCGATCACACATGCCATTTTTTTGTGCCCTCATGCAAAGCAAGTCTGGGCACTGTCGTCTCTACCCACTAGCCCGTCTTTATTTCCATTGCAGAGCACATATGCGAACATGGATTATCTCTTTTGGAGGAAGGATGCTTTAGGAGGACCGGCAGTAGACATGGATCCTTATCCTTGGCTAATTTGGTATATTTGGAAGGCTCAGAATGACAAATTGTTCAAAGGAATTGACAGAGACCCATTGGAGACAGCACGATATGCAGAGAGTGAATGCCTTGCCTGGTTTCAAGCTAACGAGCAGACGTCCTTGCCCTCTCAAATCGACACGAATGGCGATAACCAGATCATAAGTCTGGGGAGTATCTGTCTGGTGGATGGTTCTTGGACCTCTACAGCTCAATATAGCGGATGTGGATGGGTATGGCAGGATAGTATGGGGAATGTTCAGCTGATGGGATTGCATAACTTTGATAGAGTGGAGTCTGCTTTGCATTCTGAGCTGGAAGCACTGCGGTGGGCAATGGAGAACATGCTTCAACATTCGCCATGTCAGAGCTTTGGGACGGATTGCAAGGAAATGATATCAATGCTAAGGACACCACAGACTGGCCAAGTTTCTCAACGGAACTGGAAAAGATCGCTACCCTACGGATTTGTTTTCCTGAATTTAAAATTGTCTATGTGCCTAGGACACAGAATGTTTTCTCCAATTCACTAGCTAGGACTGCTCAATCCTTTTATCGAGCGTTGATGTTGGTAGGTTGTTCAATTCCGGTTTGGATTCCCAGACCACCTCAACCTTGAGTAATAGATCAGCCGTTCGTTGTCAAAAAAAAAAAAAATTACATATTTACATGTATTTTTTAATTATACAGTTTGTGTGCACGCATGTAATAGAGAATTATTTAAACCATTACGATTTTATGTTTTATTTTATTTTTGGTACAGTTATGGTTAGCTGAATAGTTAATGATATTTTTTGTTTAAAAGATAGAAAATAATAATTTTCTTAATTTCAGTTTTACAAAAAGCATGTAAGAGAGAGTTTTTGAACCTAATTTTGTGTGTTGGTATTGAAACATAATGTAAGATACATAGAAATAATAGTACTCTTTCCTCCGATAGTGTTTTTTCTTGGGTCAAAGTCAGTGCTGGCTCTAACCCATGGCAACATAGGCAAATACCATGGGTCTATGGGTCCAAATAAAATTTTAGGTGTTATTTTACTAGTTATCAAGGTCCATTTTATTTGTTAAATACTAATTAATTGGTGAAATTATGACAAAGAGATCTATGATTCACTAAACCTAATCTAAATACAAATAAGAACAAAAAAATTACCCTGCACTAATCTCAATTTTCCATTAACAAAACTTAATTTACACACAAAAACCTAATTTAAATTTGTTTTCTTTGAATACCATATTTTTTTTTAATTTAAGAAAATATAATAAATAAAGGCTGAGAAGTTTTATATAAAAGGGTCTTTATATTATATTTCGCCTAAGGTCATTAGATTATTTAAGACGGTGCTGGTCAAAGTGTTCATGGTATTTAAATTAAACACTATTTTATTAATTTTATTAATACGAAATATTATAATACTTATTGATTTTATGGAAATACTATGAAGAATTTGACCCCAAAAATAATCAAATTGAGTCTTTTAAGTACTTTTCTATTTCATTACATGACGGGAAACGACAATCAATAATGCGTTATAATTGATATTCTATCACGTCAATTTTGATTTGGATACGTTGGAATATTTTGATGGCTAAAAATTATAGTTTACACAATATCGTACTGGACGGAAATATAAAACGTTTCCTACCTTTTGTATTCTTCCTTCAATTTGTCAAACAGTCTTATCATAAAAAAAGGGTTGGCTGCATATTCCCCCCTCTAAACACATAAACCCTACTTATTCCCCCCTAAACTATTAAGTTCTTTTTTAACCCACCCAAACATATATTTTCTCTTCATATGTCCCCCCAAACTTTTAAAACCCCCCTCTCTAATTGGATTTTCTAATCATGATTAATGAATCAAAAATTGCGTTTAGAAAATAGCGATTGCCNACCATGAAGGGTCTGTTGTTGTTAGGTTTGGAGAATTTTCAAGCTTGTTTAACTTAAGACTTCATATTTGTTTTATGTCTGAGTTTGAGTTTGAATTTTTTTTTACAGAGATGAAAAAGGTGAAGTCCAAAGTGTTGATACCATTACTGAAACAGAGAAGAATGACTTCTATGTCTAAGTTTGAGTTTGTCTGAGTTTGTCTGAGTTTGAGTTTTATGTCTGAGTTTGAGTTTGTTTCCTCTCTCTCTTTGTTTCTGTGTCGTAAAAAAATATATAAAAAACCCTAAGCCCTAATTAATTTGGGATTAATAACGGATTGATTTTTTTAAAATGTCGGGTGGGTTAATTTTAATTGGATAATCGCTATTTTCTAGACGCAATTTTTAATTCATGAATCACGATTAGAGAATTCAATTAGAAAGGGGGTTTAAAAAGTTTAGGGAGAAATATGAAGAGAAAATATATCTTTGGGTGGGTTAGGAAAGAACTTAGTAGTTTAGGGGGGAATAAGTAGGGTTTATGTGTTTAAGGGGGGGAATAGGCAGCCAACCCTAAAAAAATTGGGTTCATACGCTCGCTTACCAAGCAAAATAAAAATTAACATAACGAAACTAAAACGGATTTGGGTAAGATAGAATACCTAACCAGAACCAATTGGCTACTCCTTTAGTGCTCTACATTTTTCCCTTAATATGGCACAAGATCGGATGAAATATGCCATGTTTTTGTATAAAATTAATTGTTACCTCTGTTTAAAAAATGTTTATGCTAACCAATTCTCAAAAAAGGTTTATGTTATACATGAGCTGCTTCATGCCTTCATGTATGTAATGTATTAAAACCAGTAATTTACTAGTTGCAAAGAAGCTCGGATGTCAATGCACAAAATTGTTGGGTCAAAAACAGTAATCTCGAAATCAACGTCTACGATTACTTCTCCTTACATTCTCCGCAAGGATCTCGGATCGAGAAAACAAGAAAAGTTCGAAACCGAGCTAAGCGCACCTATCCACCTCGCCAACGGGCGAGCTGACCACACATGTGACCAGCTCGCCCATTGACGAGCTGAACACATCTGTCCAGCTCGCCAACAGGCGAGCTGACCACACCTGTGACCAGCTTGCCCGTTGGTGAGCCGAACACACCTGTCCAGCTCGCCAACTGGCGAGCTGACCACACATGTAACCAGCTCGTCCGTTGGCGAGATGGACACATCTGTCCAGCTCGCCAACAGGCGAGCTGAGTTCAACCACCTATGCCCCTCGATTCGATTGTACTCTGAACCGTGATCGGAACGTCTTTCGTTTCGTCTCAATCTGCCTATATATATTTTAACTGGTTACTGGTAAAAATATGAGTAGATTTTTGAAACCTCATTTGAATACTGAATAGAAAAATTATTGGTCAGCGAGAAAATTTGAACATAAAAATGATGAGAACACCATAAACAAAATTAGGGTCGACAAGAACTATCATGTAGTGCTATATGTCTCTGAAACTATTGCCTCTATCTATATGTCTCTGAAAATAAAGTTCCATTCCTATTTCCCTCCGAATACATAGTTCGAAACCTATTTCCCCTAAATCATCGAATTAGACAGTTTAATGTTTAAACCCGATCTATGAGCTAAACCAAAACCAAAATAAACCAATACACAATATAACTTAGTAAACCAGAAACTCGACCCATTAAAATGTGAAAGCTCTCTCAACACAAACCCCAAATCGCAAAATAATTAAGAACCCTAAATCTGGAAATCGATTTTTAATTTCGTGAAGGTGATGGCTGGAGGTCGGAGCAACACGTCTGGGAAGTCGAGGGGATCATCGTCTGCTCGTCGACCCTCAAGAGGTGGTGGAAGATTTTTTGGTGTACCTAAGAAATGTTGGTGCGGTGAGCTAATGGTGACGTTGACGTCCAATTCCGACCATAATCCATACCGGAGATACTTGCGGTGTTCATTTGCGGCAGAAAATAAGGTAATGTAATTATTTCATATTGTGTTTGGGATTTTGATTTTTTTTTAATTCTCAGTTTTGTAACTGTTATTAATTTGTAGCTTGAAAATGATAATCACATCTTTAAGTGGGTAGATGAGGCTTTATTGAACGAGGTTGATACTCTTTTACTTAAAAATGCAAGACTTGAAGAAATGACTAATGAGATTGCATCAAAGAGTTTCTTTGAGAGGTCTGAAACACAGATAATAGCGAGGGTTGAAGATGCATTGGCTGCAGAAAATGCAAAGATGAAGAAGACTAAGATCGTGGTTGTTGTTGGAAGCTTGATCTTGGTCGGTATGATGGTAGTTACATGTTTAACGAGAAATTGAATGTCATGGCAATTGTTTGTGTACATTTTGTTGATGTGTTCAGTTTGTATTGTGGTACTTGGTAGACAATAAGTTTGCTTGTTTTGTATTGTATGTGCTTGAGACTATTGAAAGTTATGGATGTGTTTTTCTTGTTTAACAGTGTTGAGTTACACTTATTATTAGTCGGTTTGGAACAATTGCTTGCACAAACAAACAAACATAAACAAACAAATAATGGCAACATATATTGGTTTTTACAAAAGAGTTGGATGTTTTCTACATAAAAAACGCAACCCCACAAACATCTACAAAATCCGAGATAATGTTAATACATCATAAAGACCAAAGCACTCATCAACACATATCATCCAGCTTGAGAAGTCGTTGGTGAGGCTGTTTGAGAAGCAGCTGGAGAAGGAGCTTGAGAACCACCTTGAGAGGCCTGAAAAAACACAAAATAAAGAAAGATAAGAGAATACTAGCCTTGATGCACACATTAGTCAATGAAGAATATGACAAACCTGGTTCTTTTTGTGAAACCTTGAGTTGTGGTCAGCCACTCCACATATTCTGCAATGCATTGTACGTTTCTTGTGCTTAGGTTGCTTCTTTGTCGGGGATCCTTTCTTTCTTTTCTTTTCTGCTTTTGTAATTTTCTTCTTTCCAGGTTGTTTTGGGTCAGGAGGAATGTGAACATCAGGAGCACTCGTAGAAGGCCAAAAAGGAGCACCTCTCACTGGAATAAGACCTTCAGTATAGTTCCGCCTCCACATAGTAGTACGAAACCAGTGTGAGACGAAGTTTTCTGGTGCGAGTTTCTTCTGTAACATCACGCCATATGCATGTTCGCAGAGGATTCCACAAATCTCGAATTTCTTGCAAGTGCAAGTTCTATTCTCCAAACTCACACGGTAAGTACACCAACCAAGCTTTACTTTATACATCTCATTTGTGCTTCTTGTGACATTGAATTTAGAAGCTTTTTTATGCTCTGCTGCAAGATAATCTGTCACATATGGTGTATAATACCTAAAAAACAAATAAGAAAAAAACCAGATCATGAAAACACAACATGACTTTACCTTTGTCACCATGAGAGATAGCAGAACGCTTAGAAATGCGTGCCATTGCAAGTCGCCTAACAGTCTCAAGCATTGGAACAAATGCCTTCTCTCTAGCTTTTGTTATAGTGCTATTGAATGACTCGGTTGAGTTGTTTTCAACATCTTCCCAGCAATTTCCTATCTTATAGAAAGCTCTACACTAAGTCCTTGGTTTCATCTTCTGAACATCATTATACACTTCATAATTGTAATTAAATATTATGTCCAAATTTTGTTGGAACTCTGCTTCATTGTAGCTCCATGCCAAACTCCATATATATGTCTTCATGTCTGATTTTTTCCCATGTTTCTTCTTCAGATTACCATAGATGTGTCTGACACACATTCTATGCTCAATCTTTGGTAGTGCCAATTGGACACCATGTATCAGTCCCTAAAAATAAAAAACTAATTCTTAATAATCAATCTTAAATCTCTCATATAACATAAGAAGAAAACATAAAATCAAGAAAAAAACTTAAACCTTTTGTCGATCCGAAACCAAGATAAAACCATTGCCATCTTTCAGTCCCAAGTCGTCTCTCACTTTACTCACAAACCATAACCAGTTGTCATTATTTTCAACTTGAACAACACCCCAAGCTATCGGATATATAGCATTATCTGCATCTCTTCCTAAGGCAACCAGAAAATGACCTTTGACTTTGTGTTTCAAGAAGCAACCATCCATCCCTATCAGTGGTCTACATGTCTCTTTCCAGGTTTTTTTGATGTTATTAAAACAAACATAAAACGGGTTAAACTCTTCTTGGCCTTCGTCATTTTTCAGTGTATCAATCTCCACTGTCGAGTTACTATTTGAGTGAATTAGCTCTGCCGCATAATCACGAAGCCGTGCAAACTGGTGATCGTATTCACATTCGATCCACTTCAACGCCTTAAGCCTAGCTACCTGACACTGCGGCCTCGGTACAGTGATTCCCCGTTTCTCCTGAAATATTTGTTCTATTTTCATGGGCATATCATACTCTGGTTCCTCTCTAATGTTATTAACGAACAACCTAGCAATATGTGGAACCTTCAACATCTCACAAGATCCATTAGGAACACAGCTATGTTTATGAACATACAGCCTAACTTTCCAGATATTGTCACTTGGAAGGATGGACGCATATACCTTCCATTCACAAGCATCAGCACCTTCACCTTCGTTAACTCCACCAACACATTTAAATCCGATCTTATCTTTATCATACATGTACTGCTTAATGTTCTGGCCTGTTTGAGTGCGTAATCAAGGACACATTCCTTAAAAGCCACTCCATTGAAGATTTTTTTATCCTTGTACAATACCCCATTACCACGTCTCACATAATTCGTCGACCTCTGTTTCGAAACTTTCTCACCCTTGTTGCCCTCGTTATCGCTGTCACCGTCACTTTCACTTTCTGGAACTTCATCGTGTCGAATCAAAGGCTCATTGACGAAATCCTCAACCAATTGCTCAATTTCGAATTCGTCTCTCTCCACAGCTTCTTCGTCGAACTCATCTTCCTCGTTTTGAACAGCTTTAGAGACTGACACCATTGATCTCATCGACTTAACTTCCAAATCCAACGAGATTTCCTTCTACAGCTCAAAATTTTAAGATTCTAGGTTTTGATAGATTAAACTCGGGTCTGTTTTTTCTTACGAGAGTGGATCTTTAATCGGGTTATAATTAGGTTTAATCGATTTTATTTGGTTAACTATCGACTTTAAGTGTTGTATGGTTTAATTTAAAACAGTAAACCGCTACTAAACCGTCTAATTCGATGACTGAGGGGAAATAGGTTTCAAACTATGTATTCAGGGGGGAAATAGGAATGGTATTGTATTTTCGGGGACATATAGATAGAGGTGATATTTTCGGAGACATATAGCACTACACGATAGTTTCTGTGGGGAAATAGGTAGTCAACCCACAAAATTATAGCAGCAAAACTAATCATATCATATGAACAATTATTAAGAAACTGAAATTTTGTATGTACATTTACCAAGCACACCACATGCAATATGTAAAATAATGAATGCACTAATCCCCTTATTCCAGAATAAAGAAGCTACCAAAACTCAAATATTATAATTATACAAGTACCCAATATACACAATTAACTACAACGTGTGCAAACAATTTTGGTGGATTATTTGAAAATATATTCATGTCTAACCAGTAACCATTAAAATGTTAGTACTTCAATTTTTTTGAGCAAACCAGACTATATTAAGAACCAAAACTTAGAGTCATTCTACAAACACTGTAGATGAGGAAATTAAAGATAGAGCTGTTTTAGGAATCAAGTCAGCTTCTACATTAGCTAAACGCGAAACATGGATAAATGAGATAGAGAGGAAAGAGCGAGCCAGCACATTGATGTCGTGGAGAACGCCTTTCAAAACCACATCATGTCCTTGAGTCTTCAAGAGCGAAATGAGGTTCTTGGAATCAGAGTGGACACGAACACTGCTGACATGTGAAGATAGAGTAGCGGACATAGCCGCTTTGACCGTCAAAGCTTCAGCCACTAGTACTGAAAGAACAGAACACCGGTGAGAGGAGGATTCTCCTGCGAAAAAGTTGTCTGCATCACAAAGCACCCAGCCAATTTCGCAGTTTCTTGTTGAAGCATCCAAAGCTGCATCTGAAAAGATGTCCACGTATAAGAGTTAGCAGCTGGAGGCAATGATGATTGATATCGGTGATGATGAACCACACACTGTGGTAAGGAAGGCTTTTCAACAATTGTTTGAGCCGCCTTCCAAGCTCGAGCATCTTGTAGGATTTTAAGAACAGTGTCCTGTTCTGAGAAAACATTTTCCTCAAACACAAATCTATTCCTATTGGTCCAAAGGAGCCAAAGATAGAGAGGAGTGTTTCCCAGACCCGACAGAGGGAGCGAGATCATTTTCCTGCATTGCTGCAGGAGAGTAGCTATAGAATCCACGACTTCAACACAAATTATTTTTTTTAATAAAACTTAGTGTTACTCAAAAACTTCATAATATTTCTACTTACAACGATGATACTTAAAGAGCTGATGTATACAATTACTGGAAAAAAATTGATTGTTTAAAATTCATAAAAAAATCATATAAATATATACATCAATTAGTAGTATTCTACTTTTCATAAAATTTGATAAAAACAACAAAAGCCGATACAAAGATGCTAAACAAATATTGTAGTTCTTATAAAAGTTGAGTTCTTACCATATCAACTGCTTACGGGATATATAGAAATAATACATACCTCGTCACTAAACTATATATTAATGACAAGTCTTTCGGCGGCACGAGAACTACTTCTGATGGGAGTTAGACAAAAGATTCATTCGGGCTATGAGGTGAGAGTATGGGAGGATCCTTGGATACCTACCATACCAGCGAGAGCGGCGTCCCCGTTGGCACCGGTGCTGCATCCAAACATGAGAGTAAGCGACCTTATTAATCAAGAGACCAAGACTTGGGATGCGACAAGACTGGACTACTACGTATATGCTGTTGACATACCTCTCATAAAGAGTATGTCAATTAGTTCTTCACATCGTAGGGATACATATTGCTGGAGCTACACAAGGAGTGGACAATACACAGTCAAATTTGGATATTGGGTTGCGCGTAATATTCTAAAGCAAGAAGAGGTGTTTGTAGTTAGTGAACCTAGTATCACTAAACTACAAGCACAAGCGTGGAAAGTGCGGGCTCCCCAAAAGATGTGTCATCTTATGTGGCAATTAATAACAAGTCATGTGGCTGTTATGAGTACCTTAAACCATAGACATATAAGGTGTGATAACTATTGTCCACACTGTGGAGAACCCGAAGAATCAATCACACATGCCATCTTCCTATGTCCACCTGCAAAGCAAGTTTGGGCATTATCGTCGATATCTACTAGTCCTTCATTGTTCCCACTTCAGAGTACATATGCGAACATGAATTATCTTTTTTGGAGGAAGAACGCCTTTGCAGAACCGGAAACAGAAAAGGATCCTTTTCCTTGGCTTATATGGTATATTTGGAAGGCTCGGAATGATAAACTGTTTAAAGGAATTGACAGAGATCCATTGGAGTTGGCCCGATATGCATAAAGTGAATGCGAAGCATGGTTCCAAGCCAATGATCAGACTTTTTTGCCCTCTCAAGAAACCATGGACATTGATAACCAAGCCATAAGTCTGGGGAATATTTGTATGGTGAATGGTTCTTGGACCTCTACCGCCCAGTTCAGTAGATGTGGATGGGTATGGAATGATAATATGGGGAATAGGCAGTTGATGGGAATGCGTAATTTCGATAGAGTAGAGTCTGCTTTGCACTCTGAGCTGGAAGCACTGCGGTGGGCAATGGAGAACATGCTTCAACATTCGCCATGTCAGAGCTTTGGGACGGACTGCAAGGATATGATAGCAATGCTCAGGAGTCCACATGATTGGCCAAGCTTCTCAACGGAACTGGAAAAGATTGCGACGATGCGGATTTGCTTTCCAGATTTTAAGATTTTCTATGTTCCTAGGACACATAATGGTTTCTCTGATTTCTTAGCAAAGACTGCTTGATCTTTCTATTGAGAATTGGTGTATGTTAGTTGTTCTATTCCGGTCTGAATTCCCAGACCACCTCAAGCTTGAGTAATATATCAGCCGTTCGTTGTAAATAAAAATAAAAAATAAAAAAAATAAAAAAAAAAACTATATATTAATGGAAAATGAATCTAATAATAAAAAAATCCGCTGGACATTTTACATTTTAATATATTTACACAATTGAATCTTATATGGTCTACTTTAAAGGTATTATTTTTATATGATATATGATATTTGTTTAGGATGCGTACAGATTTTTTATATGTGTAAGATATGTTTGATGTACAAAATATGAGTTTTTTTAATCTTTTATCTAACAAATAAATAAATAAAATTTCAGCTTCTTGGATATCCTCATAATATGGCTGATTTTTTTCTCATTTGCGAAGTGACTGGATTATTTACGTGGAATTCATGTATTAAGTCAAAATAATCTAAAACATTAAAAATTAATTATTAATATTGCGACTGTAAAAATAGTTGTTTTAAGATTTGATAAGGTTTATTAATAATCTGAAAGGAGTTTAAGAAATATTACGACTATAAAATAGTTGTTTTAAGATTTGATAAGGTTTATGATGAATTAGATATTTGTTTGTAATGATAACTAGATGAATGACCCGCACGCCTTTGCGGCCATTAATATAAGCTATACATTACATGTATAATAATTAGGGAAAATTGTCAAATATGACTCAAAACTTGATTTGAAATGCAAAAGTAAACCCAAACTTGAATCAAATGCAAAAGTAACTTAAAAAAGATATTGAAATTACAACCAACCCCTTGTGAATAAACAAAAAAAGAGTATTTTTCTTTTTACATTTCTATCCCTCGCAAGTCGTCTAGGACAGTTTTTCTTAAAAATAATTTAAAATTTGTGTAATAAATATCTTGATAAATGAAAAATTGTGACTATGTAATTAACATATCTCTTAAGAGATATAAATTAAGATATAACAAAAGTCAGTTGTTTTCAGCATAGATGAGTGAAAGTAGTGAGTCATGATATTCTTTAATTTAGGTTTCACCAACATATGTTGTAGTATTGTATGTGTTTCTTTGGGTTAGATTTTCGAAAGCATAAATATTTTTTTGAAAAATTAAAAATTTAACTAAGTGTGTTTATTTCTGTGTATAGTAAACACTATTTAAGTATAATTTGATTTTATAACGTGGTTAGTTAGTTAATTTAGTCAATTCAGTTTAGGGTTTAGGGTCTGGACGACTTATAATTAAGTCGTCTGGTAAATATATTTAATAAGGCAGACGACTTAGTCGGATGTATAGTATCAACAGACGACTTAATTATAAATCGTCCAAACCGGATTTTACCAAATTACTTTTAAACCTAACCGTATTTTTTATCGGACATATATAAGATTTTTTTTTTTACTCATTTTTCGCGAAATTCAGAAAACCCTAACGCCGCTTCTCTCAAAGGTGATTTTGAGGCGATTTCGATCCGATACAAGACCAAGGTAAATCGACGGCTTCTCTTGCAGATTTATGGGTTTTTATTAGGATGGATGTTGTTTTCCTTTACTTTTACCGTTTGGTTTTGTGTTTTCAATGATTTCGGGAAATTTTGGTTTCAAAAATTGGGGATTTCAATCGATTTGTTTTTTAGTTAGGTTGGATGTTGTTTTCCTCTCATTTTACGGTTACGATTTGTGATTTCAAGCAATTTGTGGATATTTTCATTTCAAATTAGGGTTTCAAAGATTGGGGATTTCAATCGATTTGTGGTCTAGTTAGGTTGGATGTTAATCTCCTCTCATTTGTCTGGTCAGCTTTCAAATGTTCTACTGAAAGTCTTGGTAGACTTATAATTTAGTCGTCTGGAAAGTATTTCAGGTGGACGACCCAGACGACTTAATATAAATCTTCCAAACTTAGAATTAAAATGTTTCCATTTCGTTTCTTGTTTGCCGATGGCGAATCAGCATGAACCTCACTTCTTGTAGCCTCTGCTTCCTGGTTTCGACAGTGGCGTGGGCTTCCTGGTTTCGACAGTGGCGTGGTATACACACGCTCTCTATTTCTCCTCTGTTTATTTCATTTTCTTAACTTCTCCTTTGTTGACTTGTAGACAATACCACTTGCCTTCTACTCAAAACACATAGAAGGCAAGCCGAACCAAGGAAAATGGACACTACGATCGGACGCTTCACACCAAACTTGGGAAGTTATACAAGAAGGAAGAAGACTCACCGATGGTTGGGAAGCCTTCGCCCAAGCACACTCCCTTTGCATCGGTGACATTGTCNTTGTAGACAATACCACTTGCCTTCTACTCAAAACACATAGAAGGCAAGCCGAACCAAGGAAAATGGACACTACGATCGGACGCTTCACACCAAACTTGGGAAGTTATACAAGAAGGAAGAAGACTCACCGATGGTTGGGAAGCCTTCGCCCAAGCACACTCCCTTTGCATCGGTGACATTGTCGTGTTCAAAAAGGAAGGAGACATGGTATTTCATGTAACTCCTTTCGGTCCTAGTTTTACTAAGATTCAGTATACACCTCCTCAAGGGGATGATGATGCGGATGGTGCCTCAACTTCCTCGTCTCTTCCTAAATGATGCATGTTTGTCTTGCTATTTTCTTATTGTAATCTGTTTCTAGTGGACTTGTAATGGATGACTTCTATGTTGTTGTTCCCTTGTTTCAAAATGTTTTTAAACCTATGACTTGTAATGGATGATCAACTATTATAACTACAACTCCTTTGTCCTCTATGTACAAACCATGGTAACACCATTGTGGATGGTCTTAGTAGACGACTAATAATTAAGTTGTCTGGAAAGTCATCCAGCCGGAAGATTTGGTAGACGACTTAATTATTAGTCGACTAAGAAGTCTAACACAAATTCTTAAAACATACTTATAAAGCCTGGAAGACTTAGTAGACGACTAATATTTTAAGTAGTTTGGAAAGTCATCCAGCCAGAAGATTTGTCAGACGACTTAATTATTAGTCGTCTAACCCCCGTAAGTATTCTATTCAGACGACTTTCAACTAAGTTGTCTGGACGACTTAGTTGAAAGTCGTCTGGTATAGTTATTCTTAAATATAATTTAAAAAAATTGTAAAAAATATTTAGATAAGTGAAAAATTAAAATCATGTAAATAACACCAGTTTTAAGAGATATAAATTAAGATAGAACAAAATTTAATTATTTTTAACATAGATGAGTGAAAGTAGTGAGTGATGATATTCTTTGGTTTTGGGTTTGCCAACATATGTTGTAGTATTGTATGTGTTTTTTAGGGTCAGATTTTCGAAAGCACAAATGTTTTTTTGAAAAATTAAAATTTTACCTAAGTGTGTTTATTTATGTGTATAGTAAACGCTATTTAAGTATAATTTGATTTTATAACGTGGTTAGTTAGTTAATTTAGTTTAGGGTTTAGGGTTTTGGGTCTGGACGACTTATAATTAAGTCGTCTGGTAAATATATTTAATAAGGCAGACGACTTAGTCGGATGTATAGTATCAACAGACGACTTAATTATAAGTCGTCCAAACCGGAGTTTACCGAATTACTTTTAAACCTAACCGGATTTCATACCGGACATATATAAGATGATTTTTTTCTCACTTTTCGCGAAATTCAGAAAACCCTAACGCCATTTCTCTCTAAGGTGATTTCAAAGGCGATTTCGATCCGATAGAAGAACAAGGTAAATCGAAGGCTTCTCTTGCAGATTTATGGGTTTTTATTAGGATGGATGTTGTTTTCCTTTACTTTTACCGTTTGTTTTTGCGTTTTCAACGATTTCAGGAAATTTTGGTTTCAAATTAGGGTTTCAAAAATTGGGGATTTCAATCGATTTGTTGTTTAGTTAGGTTGGATGTTGTTTTCCTCTCATTTTACGGTTACGATTTGTGATTTCAAGCAATTTGGGGATATTTTTCATTTCAAATTAGGGTTTCAAAGATTGGGGATTTCAATCGATTTGTTGTTTAGTTAGGTTGGATGTTGTTTTCCTCTCATTTTATGGTTACCGTCGTTCTCATCGCACTTCTATTTTTGCAGTTCTATAACCGCTATGTCGAAGGCGACTACATCTTCTCCGAATTTTCAGGTCAGGTTTCAAATGTTCTACTGGAAGTCTTGGTAGACTTATAATTAAGTCGTCTGGAAAGTCTTCCACCTGGAAGACTTTCCAGACGACTTAATATAAGTCTTTCGACTGGAACACTTGACTGACGACTTAATTATAAGTCGTCTGTAAAGTCTTCCAGACTTATAATTAAAATGTTATAATGGATGGTTGTGTGTTTGAGATGGTTTTCTTTGATTTTTCTTTGCAGAAAAATAGTGGATATTCTCGAACTCCCCTGTAGGATACATACACTAGGGCAAGAGCATGTCGCTCAGCATAGCATTTCGTATCATCCGTGTACGAGGTTATATACTGCTCTTAGGAATGCTCTTAATGATGAAGAAGATGAAGAGCTGAAGGAGTCTAAGTTGGGAGTTTTCATCAAGTTCCAAAAGCTGGAATTTGAATGGATTTCAAGGCTGGTTCACTAAATACTTTGTTTCCAGCTCGACATAAAGAAGAAGTATGAGCTGTGGAGTCTTGCAGGTCCACAACCTTTGAGGTTTTCACTGTTCGAGTTTGAATACCTCACTGGTCTAAACTGTGAGTACATTGAGGACCTTGAGAGACGAACTGTCCTGTTACAAAGGAGTTGGTTGCTTTTTGGGAGTTTTTGGGAGTTAATGTCGAAGCTGAGCCAACTACTGATCAGATAATAGATGCATTTAGGAGATGCGAAAGGTGGTCTCCGGATGATCGCAAGCGGCTCGGGTACCTTGCCATCTTAGCTGGATACATTGAAGGGAGGAAGTTTTCAACCACTACACGGGCTATTTTGGCTAGGCTAGTGATGGATCTAGAACGGTTTGATAATTATCCATGGGGGAGAGTCGCGTTTAAAGTGTTTATGGACTCTATGAAGGGCAAAGAAATATCTGGTTGTTACATCATTGATGGGTTTGTACAAACTCTCCAGGTCTGGGTGTACACAGCTCTGCCGGAATTGGGTGCTAATTATGGTCAGCCCATACCAAACAGACCGTTTCCACCGATACTAGCTTACAAGGGTGGCAAAGGACGAAGATGTTTTAAAGATGCCATTGAAAGATAGGTATTTACTTTACTCCATAAGCATACGACTTATGATTAAGTCGTCTGGAAAGTCTTCCAGTTGGACGACTTAGCAAACGACTTAATCATAAGTTTTTCTGCAAATTATTTTCTTTCCATCTTTCATGATCCGTCAAATATCTAAGTTTATATCTTCTATTTATTGCAGACTAGTGTTATGAACTTTGTTGAGAAGGGCATGGCTGAAATGTTTCCAAGATGGGACTCTGATGCTGATGATCCGGCCGCGGAGAACATAATTAAACTCATGTACATAAAGAAACCATGGAAGTGGACCATGGATTGCTGGGAAGTCACCGGTACTTGGGTCAATACAAGGCCGGTAGCAAAGAAAAGGAAGAAAGCGATAGTTCTGGTGAAGGAAGAGAGTCCAAGACCTTTTAAGAAAGCTCGTACAGAGTGTATAGAGGAGCTGGTAGATGAAGAGGAAGAGCCAGAGGAAGATGCAGAGGAAGATGCAGAGGAAGAGGCTGAGGTCAGGCGGAACGTTGGTGGGCTGACCAAAGAGGATATTGACAGAATCGTGAAGGATTCTTTGAAAGATTCTTTGAAGGATGTACTCGATGCCTTGAGTCAAGGGTTTGGGACGTGCCTTACGAAGATCAAGTATCTATCTGAAAGGGTGGAAGCTGTGGAGAAGATCCTTGGTGTCACCAGAAAAGAACAAAAAAAGAGTAAGGGTCAAACTGAAGGAGATCTTACTGGGAGGGAATGTGAAAGTTTTAATGGGTCGAACGCGGGAAAGAAGAGCTTGTCGAAGGGGGGGGGGGGGGTAAAGCAACAGATTTGTCCGCAGGTACTACTTCCTCGAAAGAGGTGAGTATAGTTCCGAGCCAGGAAAAACCTCCAGAACCGAGCCTTCCATCCAACCTTCCATCCAGCCTTCCATCCAACCTTCCATCCAGCCTTCATCCAGACCCGAGCTTCGAAATCTTGGATAAACAAAAACCCACTGTTTCAGATTGGGTGAAGGAGCAAGTTAGATATCAGGAAAAGAGGGAAGTCGCTTTGGCAAAAATTAAACGTGCCAAGAGTGAGCGACCAAGGACTCTTGTTGCCTCACAACAATCTCCTTATACAGCAAACATCACGGCCAAAGTGATCATTCCAAACCCAAAGCAAAAAGTGATCAGTCCAAGCAAAAAGGCCAACATTGCTTCCAAAAAGGCCAAAGCTCCAGTCTATAATCCGTTTGAATCAGTTAACAAGATCAAACAGAAGGAGCTCGCTGATTGGTTGAAAACTTATCCGTAAGTGATCCATAATAGCTTGCTTTTTAGTCTACAAAACTGATTGCTGACTGAAGATTTTGTGTTTGCAGTCACTATGACACACCTTTGAAGGATAAACCACGTACAGCACCAACTAAGTGGTATCACATCCTCCGAACCTCCTTATCTTGGTTGCATGACTGTGTAAGTGGTATCTTTTGACTATAATTCCACGTAGACGACTTACCGTTAAGTCGTCTTCTAAATATTCTACGTAGACGACTTATCGGACGACTTACCGTTAAATCGTCTGGTAAGTCTTCTTTGTAGACGACTTACAAGTAAGTCGTCTGATAAGTCTTCTTTGTAGACGATTTACAAGTAAGTCATCTGATAAGTCGTTCACAAAGAATACTGACAAGACGACTTGATGGTAAGTCGTCTGTTAAGTCGTCTACGTAGAATTCTTACCAACGACTTAATTGGTAAGTCGTCTGTTAAGTCGTCTGATATATTCTTAGTTGTTTTATTTTAAATGCAGCACGTTGATGCTTGGATTTATGTGCTGAGGAAGAGGTACGCTGAACATCCACAAGCGTTCAGGAGCGAGAGGATTTGCTTTGTTGATCATCTCTTTGCTCAGAAATGGAGAGCCAGCTACAACAACTTTAAAGGATCGGAGCCTGCTCCCAACGGTTTGGGAAGAAAACTCCCTGGTGGAGCGTTTAATTATTCTGCAGGCATTGTACCATCGTTTTGCAAGTCGGAGAAGATGTGGGGGGTGGATATTGATGATATCTATGCGCCAGTGAACTACAAGAATGAGCATTGGGTTGCTATATGGATATCAATCCCTAAGAGACACATAGTCGTCTGGGACAGCATCGTATCCGTTATCTCCGACAAAGAACTCGAACTGGTAATGGATCCTTTTCAGCACATGGTTCCTTATCTGCTTGTTGAGTGCTCTACCACTGATGAGCTGCGTGACCAATACTCCCTGGAGCCATTCACATTTGAACGTGCAAGCAATGTGCCTCAGGCCCGATCTGATGATTGTGGCGTCTACGTTCTAAAATACATTGAATGTCATGCTCTTGGGCTGTCATTTAATGCAAAAGACTTTTCTAAGAACAACACCAGCGTGAAGAATATTAGGGATAAGATGGCTGTGGCTATATATAATGAGCTCACTCTCCCGCATTTGTATGAAAACAAGGATAATTTTGAGGAGATCGGTGCTTATGAAGGCTGATGTTTGCATTGTATGTTTGTATATTTGTATTCAAACTTGATTAGGCTGATGTTTAGGATGCTTGTTGTGTTTGTGCTTGTTTATTCGAACTTGGTTGTATGTTGTGTTTGTTGTACAGAAAACTTTCAATTAATTCTTAAAACATACTCATAAAGCCTGGACGACTAATAATTAAGTCTTCTGGACAACTTATCTTCTTATTAACCTTTTAAAATTAAGTCGTCTTATAATCTTTTGTTTGTGCAATTTGACAAAGAAGTTAATACATAGAATAAACACTAGATGACTTAATTATAGGTCGTCTGAACGACTAATCAACACTAGACGACTTAAATTTAGCTCATCCAGAAGACTAGGTAACCATGGACGACTTAACAACACTAGAAGACTTAATTATAGGTCGTCTGGACGACTAATCAACACTAGACGACTTAACTTTAAGTCGTCCAGAAGACTAGGTAACCGTGGACGACTTAACAACACTAGAAGACTTAATTATAGGTCGTTCGACGACTAATCAACACTAGACGACTTAAATTTAAGTCGTCCAGACGACTACGTAACAGTGGATGACTTAACAACACTAGACGACTTAAATTATAGGTCGTCTGAACGACTAAACAACACTATACGACTAAATTCTAGGTCGTCTGGACGACTAATCAACCGGTTCTTACATTGTGGTTTCGTATGGCCAGTTTCCTTGAAGTTTAAGCATCTATAAACCCTGTGTTGCTTCCGGGGTTTGCGTCCTTTCATCCTAGATAGCTCCAACCAAGATTGCCATTTTGATTTCTTCTGTCTCCCCGGACCACGCTTTACCTCCGGAGGGAAGCATGTGCGTTCCTGAACTTGTTGTCCAGCACAAGGAAATATATTCTTTGAGTATCTTCAAACAAATACTCCTTTGAGTACATTGGATGTACAAGTGTGGTATATGCAAACCAGCAAATGTACCAGCAGCTATAGCATGGAAACAAGGTATTTTCTCCACTTGGTAGACACCACAATCACACTTTCCATGTTCCAAATCAACCACACAGTCCATTTTGCCACCTTTCACAAAGAATCGCCATCCATCAATTGGTTGGGCCCTCATCGTATCCGCTATCTCCTCTCGAACAGCAAGCAAGTATTCAACACCCCGACTATGTTGAGTTGCGAGACTCAAAGCATCTTCTCTCCTTTTCCAATACCACTTTCCTAGCTTCTCCCTTATGAACTCCAGCAGAAACTTAATCGGAAATCCTCTAGCTCGCTTCAGTGTAGAATTAATAGATTCAGCGATGTTGCTTGTTTTTATGTTGTACCTGTCCCCCTGACAATAAACCCTTGTCCATAGGCTGACGTCGGCATTCACCAAATACGTTGCAAGGTCTGGGTTTGGACTATTTATCTCAGCCATGTACCGGTTAAAATCTGAAACCGTATGATCATAAGCAGCACCTTTCACCAAGTAAAAGAGATGTTTCCCTTTATACTTTTTGACAATTTTATCTTGAAGGTAATAATAACATATTCCTCTCACTGCCCAAGGAAACACCTTATCACATGCACTTTTAATGGTCGTATGCCGATCGGAGACTATCACCAGAGGCTGGTCATCAGATATACAAGTAGCCAATTTTGTGAAAAACCATTCCCAAGAAGGGTCATCTTCAGCATCTACGATCTCAAAAGCCAATGGAAATATCTGAAAATTCCCATCTTGTGCGGCTGCAACCTACATAATACCCTCATACTTCCCACTTAGGTGAGTCCCATCCACCACAATGACCCTTCTCTGATACTAACCTTTGATAGAAGCTCCAAAAGAGAGAAATAGATACTTTTATCTATTCATAGAATCAAGTTCTATAGCCGTGAATTTGCTTAGGAGATTTGCTCGAGATATGATGGCAGATGCAAATACCCATCTTCTGATGTTCCTCTCACCAATGTTTGTGCATATAACAGTGCCCTGTATGAAGTGGTGTAATCAAGCTCCATGCCAAACATGTTCTTCATTGCATCATTGATATGCTGTGAAGTCAACCCATCAATGATTCCAACACGATCAATGAAATCCTACCAACATACTTCGGAGTACAGTGTCTCCGCTGAGCGATTCGGTCTCCCACTGAGCATGTATGTGTTCCCACATATTTTGTTACCCAAAACGTGTTTGTCCCATGTTTCACACTCGCTTTTATCTTCCATCCACAACCACTAACCCGACATGTTGCCACAAGGAGAGATTTCGTTGACTTGTATATTCTGAAGGAGAACTTACGCCTCATTGTTGTCAACCGCAGCTCTGAAAACAGTGCATCCTTGCTAACAAAACTCTGGTTGACATATATACCGTTACCATTCGATCGTCCTCTTTCAATATCATATGTATCTTTGAAATCTTCAAAAACCACATCATCATCTTCTTCCTCATCCTCATATCTAACCTTTCAATAAACACTATAATCTTCACCATTCTCGTCCGCTTCAGCAACATTAGAGCAAACAGAGATTTCAGCATCCTCTTCCTTATCATCCTCCTCCCCATCATGATTTTCATCTTCAACCAACTCATTATCACCTTCATCTTCAAAACATTCATCAGCTTCATCATCTTCAAACCATTCATCAGCTTCTTCCCTTTCCTCTGAAACCGTTTCCACCTTGCTACGACTTGATACACAAAGACATACTCTATGAGTTTTGAGTATCTCGAGCAAGTTACGAACTTGTCTATCACTTGTAACATGAAAGGGTGTCTGGAGCCATCATCATTTCTGCTGGTAATGAGTATATAATCTCCACAGTGATTGTGCTCATGTCCAGGTTATAATCTTCTTGTGCCATTGCAACAAGTTCAGCATGTGTTGAATCCTCATTCAGTAAAAACAATTTTGCTCCTTTGAGATCATCAACCACAAAATCCCAACGGCAATCTTTCAACAACCATTCTCCATACACTGCATGTAACTGACGAATCATCTGCAAAATTCAAAATAAAACACATTAGTAAACATAGAGAATTTCATGAAAGTTTACTAAACATCGACGCAGACGACATACCAGTAAGTCGTTTGGACGACTTACCCCATAAGTCGTCCATTGAGGTCATTTTTGCAATTGAAATTTAAATGGGATGACTTAATTCTAAGTCGTCCAGATTTGTTTGTTAAAAAAAGAACACCAGACGAATTATAATTAAGTCGTCCAGGTAAAACGGGCTACTTTTGCATTTGACCGAATTGAGTCAGATATTTGACTTTTTCTGGACGACTTACAATTAAGTCGTCTCTGGGAAAGTTAAAATATCAATATTTTATTAAATCTAGATGACTTACGGATAAGTCATCTCAGGTTAGTTTTGCAATTCAAAAATAAAATTTAAATTTTTAACTTCTCCCAGACGACTTAATTGGAAGTCGTCCGATCAGACGACTTATGTTAAAGTCGTCCAGGATAAGCAAGGTTTGACCAGAAAACTCGGAAAATATTCTGGACGACTTTGCTTATCCTGGACGACTTTAACATAAGTCGTCTGATCGGCCGACTTTCAATTAAGTCTTCTGGAGAAGTTAAAAATTTAAGTTTTATTTTTGAATTGCAAAACTAACCTAAGACGACTTATCCGTAAGTCGTATAGATTTAATAAAATATTGAAATTTTAACTTTCCCAGAGACGACTTAATTGTAAGTGTCCAGAAAAAGTCAAATATCTGACACAATTCGGTCAAATGCAAAAGTAACCCGTTTTACCTAGACGACTTAATTATAAGTCATCTGGTGTTTTTTTTAACAAACAAAACTAGATGACTTAGAAGTAAGTCGTCCATTTGACCAGAAGACTTATCCGTAAGTCTTCTACATCCAGATGACTAACGGGTAAGTCTTCTACACGAACAGATCTGGAAAAATTTTTAATTTCATACCTTAAACTAGGTGAGATGACTTCCTTTGCACACAGAGTCTTCTCCAAGCACGCAGAACATCAAACGAAAGTAACCCACCAAGAATTGTATGCTTAAATGGCTCTTTCAACCATAAAAAAATTTGCTATCAAAAGCTTAGGTTTTTGGTATGAATATGGAGACAAAGTGAATGAGATGTTGTTTTTAGTTCATAACAATTGAGAAAGAGAGTATGGGTATCGATTTTAAGTGCATTAAAAGTTTCAAACCTTGGTTGTACAAGGTTGTTGGATTGTACAAGGTTGTTGGATTGTACAAGGTTGTTGGGAGTATTCATGGCAATGACAATGTTGTAAATACTTGAAGATGATGAAGTTGAGAGAGTAAAAATGTCATTTTTGAAAAGAAATTACAAAAAATATTTAATGGCATTTTTCGTAAATAAAATGAAGATGTGGGGTGAATAGGACAAAAACAAGATGAGTCAAAAGAAGAAGTTAGTTTTGTGTTTGACTTTGAGTTTAGAGTCAGTTTTGCAAAAACCTCTAACAATTAATATGAATGTATAAATATATTGTAACTCTCTTTCTCTTTTACATAGGTATTCAGTCTTTTTTTATATATATCTTTTAACTTACTCATTTTGTTTCTTCTTGTATTTTTCTACACACATTCGTTTTGTCTCTTATGTATCTCTCTTTGCATTATTTTTGTTTGTCTTTATACCTCTTTGGCTCTTTTTATCTTTCTCTCTCTCTCTCTTTATCTCTTTTTGGTTGCAAAGTTTTCACCAGATTTTGTTAAATCTTCAAAACACTCTCACATAGTATTAATAAATGATTTCAGAATATATCTCACTTACATTCAGTCTCTCACGTATATTCACTTTCATCTTCATTATGATCATAACCGTCACTCTAATCCTTATCATCACCATCTCTCCCTCTCTTTCTCCCTTTCGTACATATCTTTTATTAAGAGTTTAATATAAAATTCACAGTTAATTATCCAAATAAATTCATTATGAAATTCTCTCTAATCTTCACACTATCTTATCAAACAGTGATTCTTTTGACCAAGATTTTCATTGAAAAAATAAATATTTTAAAAATATATTAATTTGGTTTTTCTTAATTACTTCAATACATACATATTTTAAGTAAATTTGATTAACTGTATTTCAAAAAAAAATTGATTAACTATTTATATATCATAAAAATATCTTAATTCTTAAATGATGTGATGTTATTATTTTAGACATAGATACTTAATATAAACGTGAGATTCAATAGTTTTATTATATCAAAATAACATGTTTCTATTTGTAAAAAAAAAATTATAACTTTGTTATCATATATTTTAAAAGTTTATTACAGTAAAAAAATACTTATCATTATTTTAAAGTAAAAAAATACTTATCATTATTTTAAAATAATTTATTGTACTACTAATTAAATTTGTGGTTATACTACCCCAACTATGTTTTATAATTTTGACTATATAGTAGAATGAAGTCCAATTTAATTACTTTTTATTGGGATGTCGTTCACCTCTCAAAATTATAATTAATTGTTTGGTTTTATATTTTTACTCTATTTAATTAGATAAAGAAAATAAGGTAATATTAGAACTAATAACACCTTTCGCTAGACAACCCAACAATTTTACATGCAATATATAATCTGAACTTGAAATGTATTTGTTTCTAAGCAAACTCAATATTAATATAGGTTTAAAATACTAAATTAATCAAAAAGTATTTATACATCTTTTGTTTACAAAAATCTACCACCTTAAAAAATAATAAAATACTGAATTTAGATACAAAATATAACATCACATTTAAATTTTTAAAAGTTTAGACGAAACTAAATGATGAAAATATATTTAATTTTTTAAATTTAGATACAAAATATAACATCACATTTATATTTTTAAAAATGTTTTTATATTTGCGGATATCTACCTAGTATATATAATATTTGCGGATATCTACCTAGTATATATAATATTTGCTAACTACGAGAAGAAAGTGGAGTGGCAGCACTATTCTTTCAGAAATTGTTGGAGTCTGCGGAAAAAAAAACTTGTTGCTGATTTGATTAAGAGAATCTCTTGAGGAATAGGCTAAAAGTTATTGTATTTCAATATCTAACAGCAAATTCACATTGTGGAATGTGGAATGTGGAATGTGGATCAAGAAAACATGGAATGTAACCATTGCAGCAATGACATGGAAAGTTGTTGACGCATTCTGAATTAGTTCATTTTATCACCTGTTAGTGGATTTGAATGACTAAGAGCTAGATTTAGACTCTGATCACCAAGAAATGGGTGTGAATCTATCTATCTATCAAGATTCTAGACAGTGAAGTACAAAACCTGTCTTCTTCTTATCCTTGTAAAAATTACAATAGTTTTGACCAAAAGAGTTGGGTTTTACTTTGTACCTGGCAGTCTAACACTAGTTAAGTGGAAAGATGTGAACTTTCTGGGTTTTTTTTTTCTAATGCAAAGATGTGTGCTTTTTTAGAATTGTATTGTTCACAGGTGGGCTCATTTAGTGGGCGTGACAAAAGCAATCACATAAGCCGTTGCCAATATTGACTCTCTAAACTTTTGGATTTATGTATATAAACTGTATTAGCTGAATCTTTAATATATATAGAAGCTTGATGATGTCTTACTCAACGATCATAAGCAACAACAGGTTACTCTCTCTCGCCTCAAAGTTCACTGCTTGTGGATCTCGTCTTCAGGTAAACATTATCGCAATCCATTTGGGAGTCTTATAAGTTCTCTGGGCTTGTGGTTGATCTGAGTACTGATTTTGAGACAACAGTCTCCAACTTTTAATCAGTCTTTGTGTCCACACTAAGATTCTCTGTTTTTGTTCAAGAACCTCTGTTTCTCATACTAAGATCCTCTGTTTTTGTTCAAGAACCTATGTTTCTCAAACTAAAGTTTGATCTTTGTCATAAGTGTTCACTAGCAATGGCTCGATCTGCGGTTGATGAGACATCAGACTCTGGAGCTTTTCAAAGAACTGCTTCAACATTCCGTAACCTTGTCTCAAAAGATTCCAACTCTCAGTTGTTGGCCCTTGGATACCACTTGTACTGTTATGATACCCGCTTGTTACGGAAGCTAAGCTCTGGACCTACTTATATGATTCACTAAAGCTTGTTCATGACTCAAGACTTTTTCACTCAGTTCACGGCCGCAGCGCGCTACCTCTGGGGTGGATTCAGAGATCCACAACATCCACTATGAAGTATCGGAAAACACCTCCGATGTGGTTTACAAGATTATTACTCTCTCTTTCATGGGTATGCAAAACCCTAGAGAGTATACAAGAGATTACATGGCTAAGAGCTAAGAGTAGAATACATATCGATCTCTAGCTTACTCTATCTCTCTAAGAGATGCCATGGAAGCACTCCTCTGAGGCTTGAGGCTCCAGCCTCCTAGAGGCTTAGCTTGTGCTTAGAGATCCCTGTCGTGATCTCTTCCTCCTTGTATTGTCACCACTAACCTAATGGGCTTTAATGAATAGCCCATAAGTTGTCCGCGCGTAACTTGTCCAAAGCCGGCCCAAGTTGAACACGCCTGATGGGCTTTGACCAAACCTCACAAAACTCCACCTGTTTGGTTAAAGTCCATAACCCTTCCTTTGTGTTAACACCTCCTCTTCTGCTTCTCCTTGTCTTCTCTTATCTCTTATATCTTCTCACTTCTCCCAGCTCCATCTTGAGCTAAGCTTGAAGTTCCTTCATGATCTTCTTGAAACCTGCATAAGCTTCAACTTATACACCACAACTGCTTAAGTAGATTAAACACTTAAATCCACTCATCTCCATCAATGAGCATAGACATCACGCCTGATAAAAGGTATGTGACAATCCCATTGCCATTCTAAATTTCCATCACCTTCATCTAGTATCTTGAGTTGCAAACCTAGGTGATACACTCCAAGTGTCAAGCTCAACTCCTCATTGACGTTGTGTTACTTCATATCTTGTTCCTCCTTGTGAACTTATCAACAACACAAACTTGCTGTCAAAATCACGAACCTGTTCAACTGCTTGAACAGAAACTTGAACATCTTTCTGCAAATTGATTTTCTCCCCGGCCTTTCGATTCTACTCATGTGCACTGAACGTTGAACCAAAGTCTTTGAATACTGTGCAACAACCTTCAAACCATATATGCTTCAGACCTGAAACAACCTCTGATTCTCTACCTCTTTAAAACGCTGCAGCTTTGAACACCTTTGTACCGCTGTTACTCTGAACAAAACACGTCATCCAACCAACACTGCTGGGCAAACTTTCGACACAATCTGGTGAAACCCCCCATGCTTTAACAGAACCTTGATGTCACACTGAACCCATTAGAATCAACCGCAAACCTTGAAGTCACTCATGCTCCATATCTCTGAAACAGTCTTTGACTTACCCTTGATGTTCCTGAACAAATAGCACTTAAGCATCACTTTGTACCGCTGCACACTTAGCAAGACACGTCGCCTAAAACCATATGATTAGGAAGAATATCGACACAAATATATTTGCTCCACCATCTGATCAACCTGTTATGCAACAACAGAACCTCCACTAACAGATATAGACCTCACTGCTAGTTGAATGAACTGAGCCTCATACCATCTAGTCCATGATATGCATTGGCTCTCCTTCACGAGCTGCATGTGATATCTTATCTACAATCCCTGATATCCTTCATTTACTCAGCTGTGAATCCCCTCAATACCCTTCTTGTACTGAGATGTCTCCAAAAAACCGAAAACCTGTGCATCACCATCAACGACTTGAACACACCTGTTACTCGTTGAACTCACCATTAGTCTAATGAGTACCTGGCCACCAATGAGTATTTGGCCATTACCTAATGGTCTTCCTTGAAGAGACTTCCTTAATCTTCCCCTGTGATGCGAACATATATCTTGAACTCCATATGTTCCTTTCTTTAAATGAAATCTGTTTTGCTTTGCATTTAAACCTTCATGAAGCTTCTTTCAGTTCCATGACTTGAGCTTAGATGAGCCTGCTTGTGGAGAACAAGTGTTACCCTTCCTGAGATGGACAAACTGTAAGACAATTCCCTGCAATCTCTGCAATGTCTTCCAACAGCTTCTTACTTTGTTTCATCTCATTATTCTTCATCTTCACCGCTCACTACTTCAGTTTAACTAAGCACATCACCACGTTTTACCTTGCATCATACTCGGCTCCTCTGTATCACCTTCACTGCAGTGTACTCTTGATACATATGCCATTTTCACTTGTCTTTCCTACAAGTAACGTTATGTAAGACTCCTCTTACAAACTCCTTCTGATGCACCTTGTACTTGTTAACTGATCTTGACACTTCTGGCCTTGACACCTTGAACCTATCCACGACCCTCTTATCATGGAATCAAGTTCCCCTTCAGCTCTTACTCTCTTGAGCTGATCAAGTTGCTAACCGAAACTTTTACCCTTCAGCTGAACCAATCAAGATATCTTCTAAAACAGAAAACCTGTGACTCACTCCACCTGGAATCAGATTATATACATCCCTGATGCATCCTTCCTCATATAATCTCAGTGGCTCCACCTGAATCAAATAACCTTTAGAAGTACCATGTCTCTGAAAATAACCAAGTTTCTGCAACTGTTTGTGGTTCCTATCGGCCTTTAACAACTTCTCTCATCATCAACGTCTGTGATGCTCCTAAGATAATCCTTACAGCTTATCTTGTGTCAAACTCGAACCCATGACGAGTTTCTCCAGCTGTAACTGTACCTGAGCCGTGACCTGTTCAAGCAAGAAGTTCCGACCTGGTCAAGTCTGCAAATTTCTCCTATTGCTTCTGAGCTTCAATTTTTATCCGAGAGCTCCACCTTGACCCCTCTAGTCGTGACACCAGAATGGCGTCCCTTACTTCTCCTCTGCATCTATTCATCTTGAATTTTCGACTCAGACATCCATGACGACTCCTCTAAGGTATAACTCACACATGCTTCTACTAGCTGTGCTAGCGACTTCCTGCTTCTTGAACAAGTGTCTTGGTGTCAAAATCGGTCACGACGGAATCAATGGCAAAAAGTCTCCGCAAAAGTAAAAATAAAAATACGTTTTATAAAACTCCAAAGATCGTTTTATAAAACTCGAGAATCGTTTTATAAAACTCAGAGATCGTTTTATAAAACTCGAGAATCGTTTTATAAAACTCGAGAATCATTTTATAAAACTCGAGAATCGTTTTATAAAACTCGAGAATCGTTTTATAAAACTCGAGAATCGTTTTATAAAACTCGAGAATCGTTTTATAAAACTCGAGAATCGTTTTATAAAACTCGAGAATCGTTTTATAAAACTCGAGAATCGTTTTAT
>CAKOAT010702931.1:0-12608 GCA_932364175.1 Eruca vesicaria subsp. sativa | reverse complement strand
CAAACCCCAAGATACGATAACGCTTTGACGGTTTACTCGCAGACGGAAGATAAAAGGCAAGTTTGAAGATAAATAGAAGATTTCCGCAGAAGAAAAGGAAGGATCGACAGATATGGAAAGTTCCCGAAATATTCGGTTTCGAGCAAAATGGAAAGACTATAACCGCCTAAGGAGGAGTATATAAGGAGGAGGCATAGGGCAGAAGCTGGGGGACGAAATCCAGAGCTCTCATCTGAGACTTTCACAACTTTTCTAGACTTAGAATTTTCCGCACTTAGAAACTTAGGCTTTTTCTCGACAAGTTCGGTTTCTATGACTGGCGCTCAATTACTAGACGAACTCGCCCAGGCAGTTCGATCTCTAGTCCAGCTCTACAACCTGAACTACGTTCGACTTGATCCCCGAAAGGGGTACGTAGGCAGCCTTTCATAAGGTTCAGTCCGAAATCATTCAAACCTTTTTTCCTATCTTTTTCCGTTTTTCGTCATCGAGCTGCGACTGGACTAGATCTAGGGTTTTATGTTTGTAACTCGCCGATGGCCCCCGCGGCCAAAGCCTTTGTAATTCCCTGTAATGATCGCAACGCTCTTACGCGAATCGGAAATAAGATCGACTTTCTTTATAAATTCGCTTTACTATGTTTTTCATATTTTTCCGCATTTATTTGGTTACTTGTCGTTGGCTTTCGCAGAGATCCGGTTCCTCTGGAAAATTAGGGTTTTCCTAAGTTTCCTTATTTAACGGAAATCGACAAGTGTGAATTTCGGTTCCCACAAAGTGTTGATGACTATTGTCTCATACCCTTTACTCTCAGGGTTACAATCAGTCGTAACAACCTGTTCAACCCGATTCTGCCTGCGCATTTACCTCTGCATTTGACAAGAATCTTCAAGCTAAGTCTAACCTTGAATCCCCTTTTCTCTTAGGTTTCCTGTCACTCACACGACCTCACTAAATCTGCTCCATGTTGTTACCACAAATAGCCATTTTCTCCAACATACCCTTGTGTAGGCTTTTACACACTTTGTCCTTGCTCTAGTTTCTTCTTCGTGGAGGTACAACCTGTCTTAGCCACACTAACTTGGTGACTCCTCTGACTTTCTTATAGTAGCCAGAAACTTTGCCTCTCATGCACCCCCAAGACTGACTTGAACTAACCTAAAACAGACTCACCTCTGTTTTGTCATATTGTTGCCACACGACAACCAACCTGTGCAGCTGCAAGATCCGTTGATCATCTTTTGCAAAGATAACCTGCATTCCTTGTGATCTCTGGAAAAAAAACTTCAGTCCCTGAGATATTGATGACCTTTGATTTCGTCTCTTTAAGCCTAGCTTTGACTTAATATGAGTCTGTATTTAACTTGAGATATCTTCCATCTCATACGACTCAAATCAATCTCCAACACTAATCACGAATACGCCCACCTGTGCAGCTGTTCTTTCTGCAGCTTACGCGGGTCTTTCCTTTCTTGCAAACACTGCTGCACCCCTTGCAAGTCTCTCATCATGATTTCCCAAACCTGAAACCATCACGGGCATTAAGATCCATCTGTGAACGTGTCTTCTTCTGTCCCTTCCTGACGTCGTCTTTATCTACCACAAAACAACCTCTATCTGCTTCTCTCTCTGATGCTGCATATCTTAAGCATCATATGTGGTTCATCACACATGATGTGATTGTGACTACAAATCTACTGATTCTTCTTCTCCAGAATTTATCCAGCTGATGTCGATGCTACCTTGAATCTCTTACGGAACCTGAATCACCACTGCCTCAAACCAGAAGCCCTTTGACTCAATACCTTAACAAACCTCAACAGCATGTAAACACCAACTTCTTATTCTGAGAATTTTCTTTGTAATAACCTGAATGAACACCTAGTCTTGAACATCTCTCTGAACCGCTGCTGTTGCCAACAGAATCCGCTGCTTAGCTCAACTTGCTAAGAAGTCTTTCGATGCAAAGAATCCCTGCTCAACCTCTGCTCAAACAAATCATTACCTCTCTGCAACCATGATACCTTGTAGACCCATTTGTTCCCCATCATATGCCTGAGAAGCCAAAACAAACTACTACTGAATCCCATGCAGAAAACTCGAAACAATCTTGATTTGACACCGCCACCTGTTCAGTCGAACTCTGCCTTGAACAAATAACTCCTCGTTCTCGCGGATTCATCCCAGAAGAAAACTATGTGTTACGCCAAACACATATCTGCTTAGAAAACCACACTGCATTCCCTCTGAAAATAGCAGCCTTGTAGTATCTTGCTCTCTGAACATCTACATAATTGTAGACTCTCATAATCACACCTAGACAAACCATGCATCAGTCGATTTACTTCACCCCTTCTGCAACACCCTTCACGCTGACTAAAGAATACCATCATAAAACACCATCTGCAACTGATATACCATGTAGAGATAACCCAAGAACACCGTGAAATCCCTCACTGAATCTTCAGAGAATCCCATACCAAACCAGTGCGAAAACCCCTTGTGTTCTACTATGCTTTCAGCTTCAATAACTTGCAGAACATGAAGAAACCTGAAACTCCAATGCATATAGTCACACATGTCTTGTGACTGTAGATCTTGGAATGCTCTGAAACCTCTCTTCCTTATGCTAGCAGCCTGCCACCATCTTATCTTGTGAGTAACCTGAAGCCCTTCTCACATAGTAGCACGTTCTTGCACCTTTGAAGAACTCTATAGAACCCTGACTTCAAACTAGAAATCATTTCAACCGATTCAACTGACTTCTGAATCTTTCCTCCATAAACTTGTGCAACTGCCGCAACAGTTTTCCTTCGTCTCTTGTAAAAGGAAAACCTCTTTAACCTGATCTTGATCTCGGTTTATCCTCTGTTTTTTGCACTCTGATTAGGGCAAAACCATGTGACCACCAACTTCCCTTAACCTTGCGATTCTACTGTATTGCTTGGAAGCTTCTTCATATGTCTCTCCTCCTAGAGACGTGGACTCCGCGAATCGATGAGTCTGAGCTCTGATACCACTTTGTTGGCGCTTGGATACCACTTGTACTGTTATGATACCCGCTTGTTACGGAAGCTAAGCTCTGGACCTACTCATATGATTCACTAAAGCTTGTTCATGACTCAAGACTTTTTCACCCAGTTCACGGCCGCAGCGCGCTACCTCTGGGGTGGATTCAGAGATCCACAACATCCACTATGAAGTATCGGAAAACACTTCCGATGTGGTTTACAAGATCATTACTCTCTCTTTCATGGGTATGCAAAACCCTAGAGAGTATACAAAACCCTAGAGAGTATACAAGAGATTACATGGCTAAGAGCTAAGACTAGAATACATATTGATCTCTAGCTTACTCTATCTCTCTAAGAGATGCCATGGAAGCACTCCTCTGAGGCTTGAGGCTCCAGCCTCCTAGAGGCTTAGCTTGTGCTTAGAGATCCTTGTCGTGATCTCTTCCTCCTTGTATTGTCACCACTTAACCTAATGGGCTCTAATGAATAGCCGATAAGTTGTCCGCGCGTAACTTGTCCAAAGCCGGCCCAAGTTGAACACGCCTGATGGGCTTTGACCAAACCTCACATCAGTGCCCAACTGAATATGGTAGATACCATCTTTACATATCGTATACTTGTCCATGGGCTTCTAGATGCCTCTCATACTTGAAGATCAAAGGACTTGACAATGCTATAAGCTTCTCGGTTCGTAGACTCAAAGCCCTTTAAAACTGCTTATGTTCATGACAATATTGATTGAATAGTTTCCTTGTTTGGTTTGCATCAGTCAGTTAAACCCATTTGGGGAAGAACCAAGGAAAGTGATGAGCATAAGGGAACGAATTTTTGATGTTGAAACGTTGGTGCAGGTTTATGCGGTTCACCTCAAGTCCAACCAGAAACTCTTAAGAGAATATCCGAATCTGTTCAACTACACGAAAGACATTTTCCAAGTGCCCGGTGTGAGCAGCACCGTGAACATGAATCATATCAAGCAGCATTACTATGGAAGCCACCCTTCGATTAACCCTTTTGGGATCATCCCTCATGGACCAAACATCGATTACTCTTTGCCTCATGTCTTGAGTGTTTGGTAAATCTGACGGTGAGATCTTCTTTGTTTGAGCTGAAATTTGGAAGAGGTGTTGTTGACTTGTTTATCTTGGATTTGTACGGTGGGATTAGTCTCTGGTTTCCAGAATCCTTGTGAGCTGAGGTCGTTTGGTTACTGCCAGTTTTGAAGCTTTGTGTTACTCTCTTTTGTTGTTTTTCTTGTGTTGGAGATAGCTATTTATAGATGAGTCTCTGTTCTGTTCAGGTTGTTGAACAGGGAGGACGTGGTTGTACTCACATACATTTATATAGTGGATTGTTGAGTGGACTACGGTCCCGTGGTTTTTCCTTCTCACATCGAGGAGGTTTTCCACGTAAAAAGTGCTTGTCTCATTTAGTTATCGCTTATATTATATCCTGCTATCGTCGAAGTATATTCCTCATATATTCACACCAGGTCGGGGGAACTAGATCACATATTCCGCTGCGTCGTGTCCCGTTTTTTTTTCCCCACATCATGATCTACGCAGAATCTCCAAATGATAAATAACAAAGCTTTCTTCGCACTTGAGTTGAGTTGTGTCTTCAGAAAGTTACGAAATAAAGTGTGTATATTTTAATATTTTAAAGTGATGTTTGAGTTATGTTTTGAGAAAATAAAAAAATTCCTTTTTAATATATTACAGTTTGCAGTCTCAATGGTTGAGACAATGCTGATCTAATCGTAAATAAACTTTTCTTCCGACTAGACATTTCTTTCCTGAATTCAAGGCTTCATATGAGATTTACAAGGACCCTGATCAGAGTCGGCGAGGAGAGAGAGCGGGTCTACTACTTCAAAGGAGTTCGAGTCGCACATGCTAATTAGTCTAGTCAGAAGAAGTTTTCTCCTGCTGCTATATGGCATCAACGTCTAGGTCATCCTTCTAATAAAGTGCTTTCTACATTACCTGTTTTTGAGAATTTGAAAGTTGATTTCGGCAATACACATCTTTGTGATATATGTTTCAGAGCTAAACAAAATCGTTCGTTTATCCTGATTCTCATAACAAATCTTTGTAACCTTTTTCTTTAATACATTGCGATGTTTGAGATCGTACACTCTCGTCATGTGGTGCTCCTTATTTTCTAACAGTAGTTGACTATTACTCTATAGCTGTGTTGGTTTATTCAATGTTAGAGAAATCTGAAGTAAAAGGCTTGCGTCAGAATTTATTCTCCAGGATCGAAAAGCAGTTTGGAAAGTCGGTAAAATCCATATGTTCGGATAATGGATCTGAGTTCATTACCATGTCAGCTTACTTTCGACAGCATGGAACTGAGCACCAGACTTCTTGCGTTGATACACCTCAATAAGACGGACGCATCTAACGAAAGCAGAGACACATCCTTAACATAGCACGAGCTTTACTCTTTCAAGCCAAGCTACCGTTTATTTTATGGGGAGAAAGTGTACTCACTGCTGCCCATATTATAAAGATGACCCTTACTACTATACTTCAAGGAAAAACGCCCTACTTCATGCTTTCTGGAACAAACTCCTCTTATGAATCCTTACGCACGTTTGGTTGCCTTAGTTATGCATACAAGCATTCATGTGATAAAGATAAGCTCAGGCATTAGAGTCGGAAGTGTCTTTTTGTGGGATATCTGTATGGGAAAAAGGCTTGGAAACTTTACGATCTAGAGACCAACGAATTCTTCTCCAGCCGTGATGTTGCCTTTCTAGAAGACCAATTTCCTGGAATCAGTGACAACAACTATGTCACCCCACCACGCTTCTCACCTAATATTTCCATTGACGATTGGCTTCTACCTCTTTCACCAACAAACTCTACTTCACCAGAAGTTCTCCCCGAATCTGCTCCTCTCACTACTACTTATGCACCTGCAACTGATACTGCAACTACAATGGATACTGCAACTACAACAGTTACTACTACAACTGAGTCTGAAACCACATCACAGAATCAGGATAACTCAGTAGCTCCGCCTCTAACACCTACGTCACCAATTCAGTCTGCACCTGCACCAGCTCATACTACTCCGCCACCATCCTTACTACAGATTATAACGGAGCTACATCACCTGGTCTTGCCGCCTTACTAGGTCGTGGACATCGTACACATAAGACATAAGTTTTACTCAAGGATTATGTCGTCAATAAATCATCACCCCCCCCCCTCTCTTGCTTCATCATCTTCCTCAGGCTCTCCTATCTCGGTTCCAAGTACAACAACCTACCCTATCTCTGCTTATTTTTCTCACGAAAAGTTTTCTCATGAAAAGTTTTCTCCAGGACACTCGGCCTTCATCGCTGCTATAACATTAAACATCGAGCCAGCAAACTACAAAGAAGCCTCTAAAATAGACGTATGGAATGATTCAATGTTCGACGAACACAGAGCGCTTGAAGAGAATCATACTTTGGACGTTTCTGATCTCCCACCTGGAAAGAACGCAATTGCCTACCAAGGGATCTATAAAAACAAATATATTCTGATGGGACAATCCGGCGACATAATTCTCGTCTACTTGCATGTGGCAATCGCTAACGTGAGGGTCTCGATTATACAGATACATTTGCTCTTATCACTAAGCCAACCACTGTCTGGATGTTACTGAATATCGCAGCTGCCAAAAAGTGGGAACTTCATCAAATGGGTGTTCATAACGCCTTCTTACACACGGATCTCAATGAAGAAGTTTATATGAAATTTCATGGGTTTGAGCATCCTGATCCTACAAAGGTTTGTAGGTTGCAAAAATCTATATATGGACTTAAACAATCCCTTCGCTGCTGGTTTGAGAAACTAAGCACAGCTCTCACGGCTTATGGTTTTCAACAAACCAAAGCAGATTACACTCACTTCTCATTCATCCGAAGAAACATTATCTTGCATATTTTGGTGTATGTCGACGATTTCGTTATTGCAGGAAATGATCTCTCTACTATACAGAAGTTTAAAAACTACGATGGCAAGTTTTTCATATGAAGGATTTGAAGAAACTCAAGTACTTCCTTGGCATTGAGGTCGCTCGCAATAACGACAGAATTTTATCTCTCAAAGGAATTACGCACTGGATATCATCATTAGCGAGCCAGGACTACTTGGTTCAAAGCCTGTTTCAACCCCTATTGAACTGAATCATAAACTGGCCACGTTCAAGGGGCCAGTTATTAAAAACACGAGGCTTACCATCAACTTGTGGGAATACTTATCTATTTTACATTCACTCGGCCGCAATTGTCTTATGTTGTCCATATTTTATCCAAGATTATGCAAGCTCAGCCACAAGAGCGTTGGGATGCTGCACTCCGGATGATTCGGTATCTCAAAGGCTCTCCTGCCCAAGGTATTCTACTACGCACTGATAATGATCTGCAAATTCGTGCATACTGCAACTCAGACTGGAATGCATGTTCATTGTCTAGACGATCACTTACAGCATATGTTGTTTTACTCGAACGGTCACCTATATCATGGAGAACAACAAAGCAAGACACCATTTTTTTGAGCTCTGCAGAATCTGAATACAGATCTATGTCTGATACTTTAAAGGAAATTAAATGCTCAAGAAATTACTTTTGTCCTTCGGCATCAAGCATGAACAGCCGATGCAACTTTTCTGTAACGACAAATATGCGTTATATATAGCTTCCAACCCTGTATTTCATGAAAGAATAGAACATGTTGAGTCCAACTGTCATCATGTTCGCGGCGCCCTTGTAGCTAAACTAATCTCTACTAAACAAATCAATGATGACCAGAGCTTTGTGGCGAATTTGAACCTCATAAGGGATTTAGAAGGGAATTTCTTCAGAATCTCTGCTACGAGATCAAAAGGAAGCTCTTGTGACGGTTCATGGCTCCTACATATGTCTCTTCCTCTTCTTATTACCCTTGATCTCCCTTCGATCTCCTCTCCATTCTTCTCATCTCCCATTGTAAAGAAAAAAACCACATATTTCTAACTCTATTTGAAAAGTAAGTATTCTACGTGTCCATTTCAAATTAATTGGCAGTGATCGATCTACAAGGTCTGACTTCATTTTCTTTGTTCTTTTTTTTTTTTACATCAAACTGCCATTCTATTACTCAAGCTTGAGGTAACCACTGTAGAGCTGTAAAATGGGCGGGTTGACCATTGGTTGTCCATATCCATATGTAAATGGGTCTTATTTGGTAATACCCATTTGTCCATGTGGAAATAAATGGACAAAAATTATTAGACCATTGGACAATGGGCGTTAATGGTTTTGGACAATATGGACATGATTTATCCAATAGTCACAAAAAAATTAGGGTTTCCAAAATTTTATCATTAGATTTTATGTCAAAAATCATAAAATCGAATTTTCGTCAAAATCACGAAACTGAGATTTTTCGCCAAAAATCACAAATTCGTGATTTCCCGTAAAAAAATATAAACTCGGAATTTTCCATCAAAATCATAAAATCAAGTTTCTCGCCAAAATTGCCAAAAGCGAGATTTTATGTCAAAATCATAAACTCAAGATTTCCCGCAAAATCGCAAAACCGAGGTTTCCCGCCAAAATCATAAACTCGAGATTTTCTTTGAAATCAATATTTCCCGCCAAAATTGAAAAATTAGGATTTCTCACCAAAATTATACAATCGAGATTTCCCGCAAAATCGAGATTTCCCGCAAAATAGAGATTTCCCGCAAATTCGAGATTTCCCGCAAAATTGAGATTTCCCTCATAATCCCAAAACAAAAATTTATCGCCAAAATCACAAAATCGAGATTTCCCGTAAAACCAAAATTTCCCGCCAAATTCGCAAAATCAAGATTTCTCACCGAAATCATAAAATCGAGATTTTTTGCAAAACCATTTTTTTCGCCAAAATCGCAAAATCGAGATTTCCTGCCAAAATCATAAATCGAGATTTTCCGCAAAATTGAGATTTCCCGCCAAAATTGGAAAATCGAGATTTCCCGCTAAAATCGCAAAACTATGAGTGAACTTTACGCTTATGAACTTGTATTGTGCACTTGTAAACTAAAATTTAAAATTTTCTTATATGGTCAATTATGGACTCCATGGTAGCCCATATAAAAATGGGTGTTTGTGGGTTTGGTCCTTAATGGACATGGTACTTAATGGACATGGTCACTCTTTTTCCATAAACAACAATTGGACAAATGGATATGGGCTAATGGACATGTACTCGCCCATTTTACAGCTCTAGTAACCAGAGCGGAATAGAACGACCAAGGAAACAAATCTTTTTAACAAAAGATCGAATAGACCTACCTAAAAAATCCGAGATTCTATTTTGAGCTCTTAGGATATGAGATATCTCGAAGTCTGAGAAACAAATCTGTAGCGTCTTAATAGCCTCTATTTTCGTTGCAAAAAACAGCCAAGCTTGCAGTTCCTTTATAATCATGATCAAATCCTTACATACTGTCCCAAAGCGCTGAAATGACGAATATTGTAGCATGCTCTCCATTTCCCATTGTAGTGCTTCTACTTCCGGATGTAAAGTAGTCTCTCGCCTCCTTAAGTTTCGTATTCCCATAAACTGGATCTTTCCAAAACTATCCTTCCAGACCCAGCCACAGCCACTGAACTGATCGTTTGAGGTCCATGAACCATCTATCATGCAAATATTATCCAGACTTATGACTTGGAGGTCATTATTGCTCTGCTCTTGTGGGATTGGAACAACCACCTCATCAGCATTAAACTAGGCTTGACATTCACTCTCTGCGTACCAGACTAGCTCCAAAAGATCCCTGTCAATCCCCTCAAATAATTTATCATTCCGAGCCTTCTAGTTATACCATATTATCCAGGGATAAGGATCCCTGTCTAATTATGGTTCAACAATGTTGTTCTTTCTCCATAAGAGGTAGTCCATATTCGCATATATACTTGGAAGCAAAAATATGTTGGGATTAGATGGTGCAGTTGATAAAGACCAAGCTGTGGCATGTGTCACAGTTTTCTCGGGTTCCCTACATCTTGGGCATTAATTATCACATCTCATATTTGGACAATTCAGATTTATCGTTACAGCCACATGTCATGTTATCAATTGCCACATAAGATAGACATATTTTTTGTGGTGCTTGTACTTTCCAAACATAGGCTTGGAGCTTTGTTATACTGGGCTCTTGTAACTCCACCCCTTCCTCAAGCTTCAATAGATTCCGAGTCACCCAATACCCAGATTAAATAGTATATTAGCCATTCTTAGTATAGTTTCAGCAGAAAAGTGTCTCGACGATGACCTGAGCTTATGGCTAATCTCCTTATGAGAGATATATCTTGGGGGGCAACATAATTATCCACTAGACCAACATACCCATTCCTTTGTTTCTCTTTTAATAAGACGCCCACTCTCATGTTTGGATGTAGTACTGGGGCAGTAGCAAGAGCAGGCCTTGCTGGCGTTGAAGGGAACCAAGGATCCTCCCATATATTGACTTTGTATCCCAAATGAATCTTCTGTCTGATTCCTAAAAGCAGTAGGCTACGTGCCGCTTAGATACTGTTCCACACATATGATAGACTGTTAACAGAGATTGTTCACAAAGGCGAGCTTGTTCTGTAGTCTCTTCCTCGCAAAACTCTAGCCACCAAGTGAGTCAGGGAATTAAATTAGTCTCCATAGTTCTTTTGCAAGTAATGCCAAATTAAACTTGTAAATCATACAAAAACCAATCCCACCCTCCTCTCTAGGTAAGCAAAGTTTCTCCCATTTCGCCCAATGAATACCTCTTGTTGGAGGATTTGAATTCCACCAGAACTATGCAATGGCACTAGCAAGATTTTCAGATATCTCCAGCAGAAGCAAGAAGGTAGACATATCATATGTCAGAAGAGCTAGCAAATTAGATTTAATCAGTACTTCATTTCTTCCTTTTGAAAGCCATCTAGTCCTCCATCAATTCACACTATTCATTAATTTGTCCTCCAGAAATGCAAACAGCTTGCATTTAGATCCACTAATATCTTCTGGAATTCCAAAATATACGACAGTGTATTAAAGATACACTCGGAATCCCAAATGAAGGAAGAATAGGAACATATCTAGAATTTCCAGAAGCTTAAAACCATCTCAAAACTCCACTTATAAAGTTAGAAACTTCCAATATTAAAAGTATGTAACACAAGAAAAAACAAATGTGTTGGCCACTCCATATGGTATCCTCAACTCATATGTAATAACTTATTGCATTAGATGCAAACGCAACCATCTCTCTGCCAACTTCAGCGGTCATGGCGTATATACTATAATTTCAACATGTATATTAAATGCGGAAAAACAAAATCAATCCAAACAAAGATCGAAGGAAACCAATCAGAACTATGTCAAAATCAAACACTCGAAAAGCCCGAAATTCTATTTGAAAATTTAATTAGAGATATATACCTAATTACCACTATTATGATTTTTAATGTGATTTTTTTCTTACTCTTTATAATGTTATCTGAGAATTCATTTTCCCATATATTACGTTCATATTAATTTTTATAATGATCATTTACATTGATAGCCTTAATTAATTAAACTTATTATGTCATTCTATTAATAATTTTTTCAGAAATAACAAAAATACAAAATATCTATATATATATATAAATCTTTCTAAAGCTATTTGGAATTTTTTATGACCCATTCTTACACTAGCATTTTTTAATATATATATATATATATATATATATATATATATATGTGTGTGTGTGTGTGTGTATAAAAAGTTATACATAAAAATAAAGCATTTATTTCATATTATTTATTTTTAATAACTAAATATTTTTATTTTAAAATATTATCTATTATAAATATTTACTATTTTCTTTCTAAAAAGTTAAAAAGTATTTAAATTATAAATTTGGAGAAACAATATATTTAATTTCTTCATTTTCCTACTTCTAGTGATACTTTTTAGACCACATACCTTAAATTATATAAAAAAATTCCAAATATTTACAGATGATATAAATAACCAAACTAAATGAAAATAGCCAAATGATTCCCATTTTAGCATAATTAGAACCAAGAAAAAAATTAATTCAATTTAGTTGAATTGTTGAAATAAATTATTTAAGTAACATAATATCAGTAGCTCAGATGGTAGGTTTAACCCAATGAACCACCAAGTATTCAGGTTTGAGTCAAATTAAGTAAAAGGCTAAAATTATACGTCAAACTAAGTTAACAAAATTTTATTAACCAGGGAAAGCAAAAAGTAATCAATTACTATTATTTAGTTATTTACAAATATTTAAATATGTGTATGTTTTTAGAATACCGACAGACTATATTGTTTAGTGAAACTCTAATTAAATTAACACTTAGTTTTATTTTCTGTGTCTTCTTAAAAAACATATTGTTTTTCAAATCAAATTTATTTTCTTTGTGATACCACACATCTATATCATCTTTACACTTTTAGTTTATAGATACTTTCTTTTCTATTATTTGTGGTTTGGGCAACTAATTATAAAAAAGAAGGAAATAGATGATTTTCAAAATTATTTTCAAAATCAAATTTTTATTTTCTTTAAATTATAAAAAA
>CAKOAT010701820.1:499455-552935 GCA_932364175.1 Eruca vesicaria subsp. sativa | reverse complement strand
GATTCGAACTTACGACACGGTCGCTTTCTGAACCACGGCCGAAATGTCTCTCGTTTCGTCTCGATCCGACTTACAGTTCGAGTTTTACGATAAAAACCGTAAAACTCTGTTTTCTCGAAAAGAACTCGAAGAAATCGTATAAAACGGCAGCGGTTAAACGAAACACCAAACATTGCCTAGACTATACGATTTATCCGAGTTTTATTTGTTAAAATCATTAAAGAACGTACTTTTAATAAAAAACGTCGAGAAAATCGTTAAAACGCGTTTTTAGTAAAAGTGTCGAGTAAATCGTAAGAAACGGAAACGATTAACCGAGAAACAAACGTAGCTAAACATTACGATTAACTCGAGGAATTTACTAAAAAACGGCTTCGAACCCGGAAACGATTCCGCACAAGGTCAAGAAACGGATTTATCGCAAAACGGCCCGGAAGGTCCTAAAACGCGATAAAAGCCCATCTCGCGATCTTAACCGAATCTAACCCGAAGATACGATAACGTTTTGACGGTTTACTCGCAGAAGGGAATAAATGTCAAGCTTGAAGATAAAGGCAAGTTTGAAGATAAATAGAAGATTTCCGCGGAAGAAAAGGAAGGATCGGGAAAAACGGAAGATTTCCNCCGTTTTTCTGTCAGCGAGCTGCGTCTCAATTAGGGTTTTCTAGGTCTTACGCTTTCGGCAATTCTTTTTGTACCAGTTCAACGCAGATTCGGAATAAGAACCTCTTTGCTCTCTGTTTTCGTTTATTCTCATTTAAATTCTAAGTATTTTCGTCATTTTATTTTCGTTGTGCGGTTCTCGCAGATAGCCGGTTCCTCTGGAAACTTAGGGTTTTCCCGAAGTTTCCTTTTTTACGATTTATTTGACAGTAGGGTGAAATCGACTCCCACAATCCGGCTCGTCTAGAGGCCCACGGGACAAAGGACACAACCCATTAGGTTTGTCCTTATAGCGACCTATAAAAGCGAATGGAGACCAAACTTAGAGGGGATCCAAAAATAGACTGACTAGGCAGCAGGTAAACTAGGGTTTTAACTCATGTTGTTGCTTTTAGATCGGTCCATACAACTCCGGTAGCTTCCGAGCACCGCACTTCTCTTTGTACTCGTTCTCCATTTGATTAATAAAACTTACTCTCATTTATTTGCTCACACCTTCGAAATAACCCACCGATGAGTTTTCGTCGATCATTTACTTGTTATCACCAAACTCGGTTAAAACATTGGCAAGCTGGACCGTACCATCCAGCTCTCCAAGCCGGCGAGCTGGCCGTGCCAAACCAGCTCGCCGTCTTGGCGAGCTGGTCGACCTTTCACCTCGCCCACGAGGCACTGAATTTTCCTCGAGGTTCCGCAGCATCCAAATCCCCACCATGGTGAGCCTGATCGTATTCCAAACAATAATCGCAGTGCTTTTCATTTTGTCTCAATCAGATTTCCGTTAAGATTTTACGACGAAAACAAATCAGCTCGACGAATCGGAACTGTACTTATCGACTCGCCAGTGGGCGATTTCGAAAAGCCCGACGGATCAAAACGTTTCTATCTCGAATCTCGATCGAAATGCTTTTCGTTTCTTCCCAATCGGATTAACCGTTGGAACTTTACGATAAAAAACGCAAAGACTTGCTTTCTCGTAGAAGTTCGAATCGATCGTCTAAAACAGCAATGGTTGACTCAACACCAAAGTTTTCTAAACTACACGAGAGATTTGAACTCTCTAAACGCAATTCGGTTTTACAAAATTATGTCACATTAAGTCGAAAACATCTAATCATAAATGTGTGATGGATTTTTCAACAATATACGAAGCACACCTAGTCAGTTAAGTAAAGCCAGCAGTACGAAGAAACAAGAACACAAACTCCGATGTTGAAATCCGTTCCTCACTCTGATATTCTTGTTGGTATTCCATCGAAGACTGATTTATACGAAAATAAGTCAAAAGACGAAGAACAAAGAAGAGGCAGTTCCAAATCATCGATGAAACAAAGGTATGTCTGATTTGACAATTTTATTAGACTTCTAATTTCACGTAGGCAAGGAATGAAAACATCTTGTAAACTGCCGTAAAACCTAGGGAACTTAGAATTTAGGGGGATAGTCTAGCATGCTAACTCGTTGGCAATTTTTGTCTATCCCGATATATTGTTCTCTAACTGTTCAGGCATAACTCGCAAACCGATCAAATCTCTCGTACAACCGAGAAACAATCGCCACGCATTCAAGCATACTCATCTCATTTCCTAAAGAAAGAAGGAAGTACAGACACTGACGTCGTCTTAAAACCGACTCGATCCTAGAAATTTTTGTAAAACAGACATACTACAAGTCATCACCAATCCACAATGGTCTTTAATCAACCCAGATTGTCGATCATCCCAATCCTTCAAAAGAAATTCATTTGTTTTCTTTTATCTTAAAAAGTAGGGAGGGAGTAGGTGCGTATACTATACTCGTATACTCCCATATTTCAAAAAAAAAAATTCCTCACATCAAGAAAACTCTTTCTATAAAGCAAACTCTCACAAAAATAGACGGAAAAATATGCGGGCAATGCGATGCCTCGTCAAAATCATCCCAAAAGCAAACGACAATCTAAGATTCGTCTAAACGCTAAGAACTGATCCAAACCATCTGGGAAATAATCTCGAGGACTATACAGTATCTCTCATTGCAATCATGCGTTTAGAAAACCTCTGCCAAACTTTAGAGTGAAACTCGATGATTTGCCAAAGTCATAAAGATATTTTCCAACTTGATAAAAAAAGTTTCGCATAAGAGTAAAAAAATTATAAGAGAAATATTTAGGCATCAAAGTATTGCTCTCATTTTCCGTTGAATTAAGTGAGTCATGGAATAATATCAAGAACAGTTGCGACAAAGAAAAATCAAGAACATAAGAAGCAGCAATAGCGAACACGTCCTCCCTGATTGCTGACTGATCCTATTGCTGGTCAAGTGATTCATTCCGCTCAAGAAACCCGATAAAACGTTTTGCGAATTGCTCTCGGTGAAATAACCTTTGGTCAAACTCCGTGAGTGACTATAAGAAACTATCACCGAAGACTCAAAACAAAGCGGAAAGGTTTCTCAAAAACCTGCGGAAACATTGTTATCTCCATGCGTCGTGTCGGTTTACTAAGTTCATTGCCCGTTACTTACGTGAAAAATCTTTCGTATATATGGTCAGAATCATGTCATACGAAGTAAATTTTGAAAGTAAACGTGATATATTTTACGAAAAAGTACTTTCCTTATAGCAAAAACCAAGCAATACGATCTGACACTGGACGACCAATCTAAACTTTGTTTCCTCGTACCATGTTCTGAAAGATCTTATTCTTTGGCCCTGTGGCGCACAGACATCCTCTCTGATTCCCCTCGATTACATCTGAGCATAAAATCACCCCACAACTGACTCCGCACGGGCTCTGCATCCAGCTTCTTAGGCTTTGTCTTCCTCGGATAAAAAGGAAACAACTTCCATACGAATAAAGGAAAGAATATACTAAACTTTCATCGTATAAAACAAACCTAAAACGGAAAAACGTTTTCTACGGCCATGGACATAGTTGGCATATCAATCTCGACAAACACTACTTGGCCCTTGTCCAATGACGCTTCACTTTGATGTTGAGTTAGGTTACAGCATCCCCTTTAAGGACGATCCAAACCGAGTACTCGACCTTATTTATAGCACGAAAGTGTCATGGTCTCCTTTACCAACTACGTCCTTGGCTATACGGCTGAATACAAATTTCACTCCAAGCCAAAACATTCAACGGATAATGTAAACTCGTCGAAAATCGACTAAGATCTATATATGCAACCCCTCGGTCCTAGTTTCTCTAGCACAAATCAAACTACTTAACATCCAAACAGGAACATAAGTTTTGGCTGCGAATGTCCGCAAACAAACCAAAGTGTTCCAGCAAAGTAGAATTAAGAAAAAACCCTTCCAACACCGCATAACATCTTCAAGCCCGCGAACGTTTCTCCCACAAAACGCGACCTATGAAAGAAAAACCAATCTTTGGAATTGCGAGAAGTCGCAGACGCCTGAAGAATAGTTTTTCGCCAAAAATTACTTTCCTCGATAAAATCACTTTCTTGAAAGACCCAACAGTCCATCCACAACTATAAAACATACAAAACTTCTTAAAATACGAATCCTTCCTGAAGATCCAAGAAACGGTAACATCTACCCCCTAAGTTTGAGTCTTACGAAAAGTCTTCCAGAACACTGCAGAACGAAACGCCGGGAAATTGGGAGCCAACTGGGAAGGACCATATAGTGTCACAAAGGTAGTCCGGCCAGAAGCATATGAGATCGCAAACATGAAAGGCACCAAAATTCCCAGGTCGTGGAACGCAATGCATCTCAAAAAATATTATTACTAGGCAACATGCCCGCAAAACACTGAACTACGAGACGGCTTGATCCCCCCTAAATTGTACGTAGGCATCTTGTCGCAAGACGAGATTAGCTGTCCCCCCTCACCAAAAAAGGGGGAGGGGGTAGGTGAGTATACGTATACTCGTATACTCCCAAAATTTCAAACTCGAAATTTCTGAAACTTTTTTCAGCAACGCAGCGAAAGAAAAAACAAAATTATGAATAAAGCGAGATGTCGCCAATATTCGGAAAAACGTTCCTCTCCAAAATTACAACAATAAACAGTCCGTCCGCGACTATAAAAACATACATAGCTTCTTAAGATATAATTCCTTCGCGAAGGCCCGAACAACGTAAACATATATCACCTAAAAATAGTTTGTTGCTGATCACAACAAACTCGCAACAGTCCTAAACAAACTAAAGTTATCTCGCAGAGATAGCTCTCGAACACCCGACACAAGGGTAATAGCACTATAAAAGAAATCCAAACTTTTGGTCAGCACTTTCGGGCAACTTAGAAATTTTTCCCGGTGAGATGCTCGATTCCAACCAGACGAATCGTATAAGCCGAGAACCTATCGCAGATTCTAAATAGGTATGGAATCAGGTTAAAATCGTAACAGCGAAAACGAATGGCGACTAGTCATCGCATAGCCTCAATCCAAAAGTAAACCTAGGTCTTGCCCTAAACCCAGCACACTGGTCTCTAGCTTCTCAAGGCATGAATCGAGATCCTAAAGGCATGTCTCTTCGTCTATATCTAAACGCTCACTCGATTTACTAAACATCCTAAAATGAGCAAACGAATAAGACGATCCACAAAGGAAAAAGAATCCGAGACGACAACTCGCGGACCTCCCTCAATATCAACTCGAAGCAAAAGGTTTAAACAAAAACTTGATTGTTCATTATAAAAAGTTGTTGAAGCAACAAGGGTTTCAATGCCGTAAATGGCTGGCCTCGAACAGATACAAAAGCCATTTTCGGCCAAACACATAAAGTCTTATACGAGACTACAACCTCAGATACCCTCCGCACACAGAGTCTCATCCTCATCCATCGCATTACCGGCACCCGCAAAAACACCTTCGCCTTCGTCAGCGACCTTGGGAGCATTGCTCTCATCCGCACCAGGCTGAAGGGCGCATTCGGCAGAAAGAGTTGGGTCGGAGTCACTTCCCTCGACAGGAAAATCCTCTTTGGTCGCATGGATCACCGATCCCTCAAAACCCTTCATCTTGCGCTGAAGTTTGCGTAGCTCCGAAGCCTTGGACTTCTTTGCATCCTTCGCCTTGAGCAAAGAAATCGTGGTCTTTTCAAGATCGCGCTCCAAGTCGCTGATCCTAGTCTCAAACCGAGACACTTCTAAGGCAACTTCTTAGCCAAACGATCAACTTCGGACCTGCACTCTTTGATCACTCCATCGATCAACGAAACGAACTGAAAAAGCCAAGATAGACGAAAAAAGGGTGTGCTCGCGAACCTATACCTTGGCATGATGCTGCGACATCAAATCCAAGCTTGGCGCCTTGCTCGACGAAGCACCAGCCTCCGGGTCCTTCGCGCATCTCTTCCTCTTGGGAGCATCGGAGTTCGCGCTAGGACTCTTACGACCTTTGGCTGGAGCAGCTAGCGTTGCACTAAGCGCCAGGAGTCCCAGAACGATCACCCTCTTGGCAGGAGGAGGAGGCTTCAAGGTCGTAACCGGGTCGACCTTGGTGGGAGCCACAACCGTGTCACTGTCGGCAGGAACCGCTGCAATTTTGACCTCAGAAATGGGCGGAATAGCGGATGAACTCAAAGGCTCGATGGTAAAGCTTGCCGAAGGCTTCGTTACGATACTCGCCACTTCCTCCGGAATAGCCTCGGATTCTTCTGCAGGGGTGGACAGGTCCATCGGGACTGCACAAGCCAGCGCCGTGGTTTCCTCAACATCACTGCTATCCATCTCCTCCTGGAACAAGAGAAACTCGGAAATGCGAGCATCCTACAAATCCGCCGTAGGCTTTTCACTAGCTGAGACCTCATGGTTTTGTTGATCACCTTGGGGAGAAGACATCTTGATAATTTTCTAGAGAGAAGTTGGAGAGAAATCTGAAAGATTGAAGATATGTGAAGTAATGATCCAATATTTATAGAAAAAAAAAGAGCTCATCTTTCGCAATGAGACAAATCACAGCCGTGGATTTTGATTAAAACAACTCCACTCGCCCGCAAAAAAATTCTTCGAAACTTGTGAGATGGGGGGGCTAACTGTTGGTGTCAAAAACTGTTACCTCGAAATCAACGTCTATGATTATTTCTTATAAGATCAAAATCGTTACTTTTCGCAAAAATAAAAATACATTTTATAAAACACGAGGAGTCGTTTTATAAAACTTTAAAGATTTCCCAAAACGAAGGAAATCCACGAAAAACTTGGAAATCGTTGTTTCAAAAAAACAAACGAAACAAACGCCGATTACACGATTATCCGAGTTAAGCACAAAAACGCGAAAAACCGCATCCGCCGTAAAACCGCGAGCTGGTTCGACCAAACTAGCTCGCCGTATGGCGAGCTAGTCACTCCCCGAACAGCTCGCCGTACGGTGAGCTGAACCGTCCCTGGTTCAGTTTGCCGTACGTCTAGCTGACCGTCCCGATCCTCGATCTCCCACGTCCTCGACTCAAGGCATACATCCTGCGGTTCGACCGTGTTTGGAACCACTTTTGAAATGTCTCTCGTTTCGTCTCGATCCGTCTAATCATTCAAGTTTTACGATAAAAACTATAAAGTCTTGTTTTCCCGAAAGAACTCTAGGAAATCGTATAAAACGGCAACGGTTAAACGAAACACCGAACGTTGCCTAACTATACGATTTACTCGAGATTTTTCATACAAATCATAAAAAATCCGTTTTTAATAAAACCTCGAGTAAATCGTAGAAAACGGCAACGATTAACCGGAACATCAAACATTTCCAAACTTCACGATTAACTCAAGAAAATTATTTAAAAATGGCATCAAATCAGGAAACGATCTCGTATAAAGTCGTAAAACGGTTTTATCGCAAAAACGGCTCGAAAAGTCCTAAATCGCGATAAAAGCCTATCTTGCGACTTTAATGAAGTCTTTCCCTAAGATACGACGATGTTTTAACGATTTACTAACAGAAAGAAGAAAAATGTCAAGTTTGAGGATAAATAGAAGATTTCCGTGGGAGAAAAGGAAAGATAAAGATAGATGGAAGATTCTCGATAAACTCGAATCTGGGCGAAATGGAAGGACTAAATCGCCTAGGAAGGGGGTATATAAGCAAGAGGCAGAGGATAGAAGCAGGAGAGAAATTCTAGACCTAGAGAGGCGGCTGTTAGCATAGGCGAATTTAGGACTTAGGTGTTTAGACTAGCAAGTCGGATCCTTAGAACGTTTTGACGTCTAAAGTTCTGTGATTCTCTTTGTAACATCAGTCAATCTCTTATTCAATAAAAACTCTTACGCAAATTCCTTATTTATCTTCTTTTCGTCGTTATCTTCGTTCATTCATATTCTGTTAACTTTGTTCTTTTCAGTGATTTCCGCAGAGATCCAAGACCTTGGGAGAATTAGGGTTTTCCCTAAATTTCCATATTCTCACAGACGCAACTCGATAACAAAAACGGAAAGTTGCCTAAATGCTCTAAGTTTTAAGTTTTTCTATGTCATGAGAGCTCTGGAAAATCTTCTTTTGTTCTTGTCCTCGACCTTATGCTTATATACTTCTTTTCTAGGCGGTTGGTCTTTCCTTTTCCGCCCTGATTTACGCTTATCGGAAATATTCCATTTTTCTCGATCTTTCCATTTTTCTTCGGAAAACTTCTATTTTATCTTCAAACTTGACATTTTCCCACTCGTGCGAATAACGAGTAAACCGTCATCATATCTTTGGGCTGGATCTTGTCTAAAGTCGTAAATGAGCCTTTATCGCGTTTTAGGATTTTCCGAGATGTTTTACGATTTACCCGTTTTACGACTTTAGATGAGATTATTTCCTGATACGTTGCTGTTGTTATAAAACATCTCGAGTTAATCGTATAGTTTGGCAATGTTCAGTGTTTTTTAACCGTTGTCGTTTTATACGATTTACTCGAGGTTTTACGAGAAAGTAAGTCTTTAGCGGTTTTTTTATAAAATATCTCAAGTTTATCGTATAGTTTGGCAATGTTCAGTGTTTTTTTTAACGGTTGCCGCTTTATACGATTTACTCGAGGTTTTACGAGAAAACAAGCCTTTTATTTTTATCGTAAAACTTCAATGGCGAGAAGGATCGAGACGAAATGAGAGATGTTCCGATCACGGTTCAGAGTACGATCGAGTCGAGGGGCATAGATGGTTTGGTTCAGCTCGCCAACAGACGAGCCGGTCAAGCACGGCCAGCTCACCTGTTGGCGAGCTAGACTAGTTGGTTCAGCTCACCAACAGGCGAGCTGGTCGGGCAAGGCCAGCTCACCTATTGGTGAGCTGGACTGGTTGGTTCAGCTCGCCAACAGGTGAGTTGGTTGGGCAAGGCCACCTCGCCTGTTGGCGATCTAGACTGGTTGGTTCAGCTCGCCAACAGGCGAGCTGGTCGGGCAAGGCCAGCTCGCCTGTTGGCGAGCTAGACTGGTCGGTTTAGGGTTTAGGGGGGCGGTTTGTATCGCGGATGAGGTCCTTTACGCTGGATATTTTGGAGAGTTCTCCCGCAAGAAGTCTTACGGCCAATCTTGGGCCGAGAACTTTACAGTTTACGGTAGAATGACCGCGGTTCTGGTGGAAGTCACAGAACGCATTCTCGTCGTAACTCAAATTCCTGGTCCACGTGTTCCCCGTAGTTCACCCTTGCTCCAATCCAGAGTTGATGGCGTAGTTATGTTCTCCCTGAAGATCCTTTCCCTCGTGATGGACGTACTTATCGTTACGAGGGTTTTTCATTTTTGGCTTTTTCTCGAACGCGGCGTCTTTCGCAGACGTCTTCGTCGGTTTATACGCGGTTTCTAGAGAGTTATCAACTTTCTGAACTTTGATTTAAACCAGAGCGACTTTCTTAGTGCATCAATGACTGTGTCGCTTTTTCCGCTAACCCTAGCCATGATGAGTTTGAACTTACTCATGAAGTTTCGGAGAGGTTCATTTTTCTTCTGGGGTAAACTCCAGAGGTCGGCGTCGGAAGTTTCTCGGTTTATGAACACCGAGTACTGCTTTAGAAATTCCGAGGCAAGCTGGCGGAAACTCCCGATCGAATTCCGCTTAAAGAGCGAACCATTCGAGCGCTGCCTTTTCTAGGTTTTCGACGAAGAAACGGCTGTAACCCGCGTTCTTTTCGCTTTCCTTGAGCTTGAATCGCCCCATAGTGATCTGAAAGGCTTGCAGGTGCGCTTTGGGGTCAGTCGTCTGTGGGAACCGAAATCCACACTGTCGATTTTCAGTCAAATATGGAAACTTAGGGAAAAACCCTAATTTTCCCGAGGTCCTGGATCTCTGCGGAAATCACTAAGACAAACGAAATTAACAGAATATGGATGAATAATGAAGAACAGAGAATAGAGAATTTGTATGAAAGCTTTGTTAAGTAAGAAATCGACAACTGTTACAAAAGAGAATTGAAGAACTTAGACGTCGAAACGTTCTAAGGATCTGGATTGCTAGTTTAAACGCTAAGTCCTAGATTCCTAAGCTAACAGCCGCCTTTTTAGGTCTGATTTTCGTCCCCCTGCTCCTCCCCCATGCCTCTAGCTTATATACTCCTCTCCTAGGCGGTTCAGTCTTTCCATTTTGCCCAATTCGAGATTATCGGGAATTTTCCATTTCTCTTGATACTTCCTTTTTCTCCCGCGGAAATCTTCTATTTATCTTCAAACTTGCCATTTGTCTTGAAACTTGACATTTATCTTCCTTCTGCGAGTAAACCATCAAAACGTTATCGTATCTTCGGGTTTGATTTCGTTAATATCGCGAGATGGGTTTTTATCGTGTTTTAGGACTTTTCGGGCCGTTTTACGAAATCTGATTTACGACTTTATACGAGACCGTTTCCTGATCCGATGCCGTTTTTACGATTTTCTCGACGTTTTTCATGAAAACACGTTTTTATGATTTTAACGAAAAATATCGAATAAATCGTATAGTTTAGGCAATGTTCGGTGTTTTGCTTAACCGTTGCCGTTTTATACGATTTCCTCGAGTTCTTTCCGAGAAAAAAAATTTCTACGGTCTTTATCGTAAAACTCGGATGATAGGTCAGATCGAGACGAAACAGGAGATATTTTGAACATGGTCTGGAGCACGACCGTGTCGAAGGTCCGTAAGTACTGAATCGGGGATGCGGGAGATCAAGGCTCGGGATGGTCGATTCGACGTACGGCGGACCGAGCCGGTGGACTGTCCGGGAAGTTTCTAGTTCGCCCAACGGCGAACTAGCCGGGACAAGGCTAGTTCGCCGCTGGGCGAACTAGCCGGGACGTGGCTAGTTAGCCCAACGGCAAACTAGGCCGGTCATGGCTTAGTTCGCCGTTGGGCGAACTAGTCGAGACGGGGCTAGTTCGCCCAACGACGAACTAAGCCGGTCATGGCTTAGTTCGCCGTTGGGAGAACTAGCCAGGACATGGCTAGTTCGCCCAACGGCGAACTAGCTGGGACGAAGCTAGTTCGCGTTTTACGGCGGTTTTGTTTTTTCGCGGTTTTGTAAAACGGTTCTTCGTGTTTTATAAAATTATTCTTCAAGTTTTACAAAACGATTCCCGAGTTTTATAAAACGATTCTTCGAGTTTTATAAAACGATTCTCGAGTTTTATAAAACGATTCTTTGTGTTTTATAAAACGAATCTTCGATTTTTATAAAACGATTCTTAAGTTTTATAAAATGTTTCTTCGAGTTTTATAAAACGATTCTCGTGTTTTATAAAACAATTCTTCGAGTTTTATAAAACGATTCTCGAGTTTTATAAAACGATTCTCGAGTTTTATAAAACGATTCTTCGAGTTTTATAAAACGATTCTCGTATTTTATAAAACGATTCTTCAAGTTTTATAAAATGATTCTCGAGTTTTATAAAACGATTCTTCGAGTTTTATAAAACGATTCTCGTATTTTATAAAACGATTCTTGCGGAAAGCAATAATCCCATCTTTTATAGAAGCTATCGTAGACGTTGATTTCGAGATTACGATTTTTGACACCAACAGTTAGCCCCCCAGCTCGCGAATTCTGGAGAAAGTTTTTGCGGCGAATGGAGTTGCTTTAATCGGAATCTACGGCTACGATTTGTCTTATTACGAGTGACAGGCTCTTTTTTCTTCTATAAGTATTGGATCATTACTTCTCATATCTTCCATCTTTCAAGTTTCTCTCCAACTTCTCTCTAGAAAAATTTCAAGATGTCTTCTTCCCAAGGTGATCAACTGTTGGGGTCAAAATCGGTACGACGGAATTAATAGCCAAAACTCCCCGCGAAAATACAAAAAGAACAGTTTTATAAAACCCGAGGAATAGTTTTATAAAACTCGAAAGATCGTTTTATAAAACTCGAAGATCGTTTTATAAAACTCAAAGGTCGTTTTATAAAACTCGAGAATCGTTTTATAAAAGTCAAAGATCGTTTTATAAAACTCGAGAATCGTTTTATAAAACTTGAAGATCATTTTATAAAACCCGAGAAATCGTTTTATAAAACTCGAGAAGTCGTTTTATAAAACTTAAGGATCGTTTTATAAAACTCGAGAATCGATTTATAAAACTCGAAGATCGTTTTATAAAACTCGAGAAATCGTTTTATAAAACTCGAGAAATCATTTTATAAAACTCGAGAATCGTTTTATAAAACTCGAAGATCGTTTTATAAAACTCGAAGATCGTTTTATAAAACTCGAGAAATCGTTTTATAAAACTCGAGAATCGTTTTATAAAACTCGAAGGTCGTTTTATGAAATCCGAAGATCGTTTTATAAAACTCGAGAATCGTTTTACGAAACCGCAAAAAACCGAAAAAGCCGTAAAACGCGAACTAGTCGCAACTAGTTCGCCCATCGGCGAACTAAGCCGGCCCGGCTTAGTTCGCCGATGGGCGAACTAGAGACTTCCCGGACACTCCGCGTCTCGATTTCCCGCATTCACGATTCGAAACTTACGTCTTTCGACAAAGTCGCGTTCTAAACCACGGCCGAAATATCTCCCATTCCATCTCGATCCGACTTACCGTTCGAGTTTTACGATAAAAACCGTAAAACTTCGTTTTCTCGGAAAGAACTCGAAGAAATCGTATAAGACGGCAACGGTTAAACGAAACACCGAACATTGCCTAAACTATACGATTTATTCGAGATTTCTCGTTGAAATCATAAAAAACGCGCTTTTAATAAAAAACGTCTGAGTAAGTCGTAAAAACGTGTTTTTAATAAAAAGTCGAGTAAATCGTAAAACCTTGCGATTAACTCGAGAAATTTATTAAAAACGACGTCAGATCAGGAAACGGTCCCGTAAAAAGTCGGAAAACGGTTTTTTATCGCAAAACGGCCCGGAAGGACCTAAAACGCGATAAAAACCCATCTCGCGATTTCAACGGAATCTAATTCGCAGATTTGATAACGTTTTGACGGTTTACTCGCAGAAGGAAAATAAAAGTCAAGTTTAAAGATAAAAGGAAGGTTTGAAGAGAAATAGAAGTTTTCCGCGGAAGAAAAGGAAGGATCGAGAAGAATGGAATATTCTCGATTCAGTCAAATCTGGGCGAAATGGAAAGATCGGATAGCCAAGGCGAGGAGTATATAAATAGGAGGTCTAGGGCAGAAGCAACAGACGAAATTCAGAGCTCTCACCACCAAAACTAGCATTTAGGAATATTTCCGTTTTTCTGTTAGCGAGCTGCGTCTCAATTAGGGTTTTCGTTCTTAAGCTTTTCGGCTACTCTTTTGTACCAGTTCTACGCAGATTCGGAATAAGAACCTCTTTGCTTTCTATTTCGTTTATTTCCATTCAAATTCTAAGTTATCGTTTTCTTATTTTTTGTTGTGCGGCTCTGCATATAGCCGGTTCCTCTGGAAACTTAGGGTTTTCCCGAAGTTTCCTTTTTTACGATTTATTTGACAGTGAGTGGATTTCGACACCCACACCGCTCGCAAGAACTCTACGATTCTTACGAACTGGGGGGCTAACTGTTGGGGTCAAAATCGGTACGACGGAATCAATGACCAAAACTTTCTGCAAAACTAAAAATATGTTTTATAAAACACGAGAAGTTGTTTTATATAATTCTAAGGACTTTCCGAACAAAGGAAATCCGCAGAAAACTTAGAAATTGTCAACTCAGAAACAAACGAAAACAATCTCCAATAACACGATTGCCCAAGTTAAGCGAAAAACCACAAAAACCGCATCTGCCATACTACGAACAAGTTCGACCGAACCAGTTCGACGTGCGACAAACAAACCAGCCGGTTCAGCTCGCCGCATGGCAAACTGGCTCGTCCCGGACCAGCTCGCCGTACAGTGAACCGAACCAACGCAGTTCGGCTCACCGTACGTCGAGCTGACCGTCCCGAGCCTCGATCCCTCGCATTCTTAACGCAAGGCATACGTCCTACGATTCATCGTGCTCTGAACCATGGTCGAAACGTGTCTTGTTTTATCTCGATCCGTCTTACCATTTGAGTTTCACGATAAAAATCGTAAAAGTTTTCTTTTCTCGTAAGAATTGGGAAGATTGTATAAAAACGGCAATGATTAGACGGAACATCGTACATTGTCAAACTATACGATTAACTCGAGATCTTTTATAAAAGAATCACTAAAGACGCCTTTCCTCGTAAAACCTCGAGTAGATCGTATGAAAAAGGAAACAGTTAAACGAAACACCGAACATTGTCCAAACTATACGATTTACTCGAGACGTTTACTTAAAACTTCGTCGTATCAGGAAACGATCTTGTTTAAAGTCGCAAAACGGCTAAATCGTAAAACGGCTCGAAAGACCCTAAAACATGAAAAAGGCCCACTCGCGGCTTTGAATAAGGTCTGGCCCAAAGATACAATGACGATTTACTCGCTGAGAGAAGATAAATGTCAAGTTTGAAAATAAATAGAATATTTCCGAGGAAAAATGGAAAGATCGAGATAAATGGAAGATTTCCGAGAGACTCGAATCTGGGCGAAAAGGAAGAACTAAACCGCCTAAGGAGGGAGTATATAAGTAGAAGGCGAAGGACATAAGAAGAGGACGATTTTCAGAGCTCTCACCACCAAAACTTAGCATTTAGGCATTTTTCCGTTTTTGTTATTGAGCTGCGTCTCAACTAGGGTTTTAGTCTTAGATTGCTAGAACTAGGAATCTCGCCGACAGCTCATGCAGCTAAGGCTTACTCCTGTTGTACCGTTCTTACGCAAATTTGGAATAAGACTCCTTCTTACGCTCAATCTTGTTTTTATCATCTTTTACTTATTTTTGTCGTTTACTTGATTTCTTGTGTGCGGTTCCGCAGATAGCCGGGTCCTCTATGAAATTAGGGTTTTCCCTAAGTTCCTAAATTTACGTAAAATCGACAGGGGTGAATTTCGGTTCCCGCAAGAGCTGACGGCGAGTTTCCTAGTTCTAGCAACCTAAGACGCAGCTCGATATCAAAAACGGAAAGTTTCCTAAATGCTTTAAGTGCTAAGTTTTTCTGTGTGATGAGAGTTCTAAAAAATCTTCTTTTGTTCTTGTCCTCGACCTTCTGCTTATATACTTCTTCTCTAGGTGGTTTGTCTTTCCTTTACCGCCCCGATTCGCGCTTATCGAAAATCTTCCATTTATCTCGATCATTCCATTTTCTTTGGAAAACTTCTATTTTATCTTCAAACTTGACATTTTCCACTCCTGCGAATAATGAGTAAACCATCATCATACCTTTGGGCTGGATGGTGTCTAAAGTCATAAATTAGCCTTTATCGCGTTTTAGTAATTTCCGAGCCGTTTTACGATTTAGCCGTTTTATGGCATTAGATGAGATCATTTCATGATACGATGCTGTTTTTATAAAGCATCTCGAATTAATCGTATAGTTTGGCAATGTTCAGTGTTTTGTTTATTTGTTGCTGTTTTGTACGATTTACTCGAGGTTTTATGAGAAAACAAGTCTTTAGCAGTTTCTTACAAGGTATCTAGAGTTAATCGAATAGTTTGGCAATGTTCGGTGTTTTTTTTAACCGTTGCCGCTTTATACGATTTACTCAAGGTTTTACGAGAAAACAAGCCTTTTACGGTTTTTATCGTGAAACTCCAATGGCAAGATGGATCGAGACGAAACGAGAGATGTTCCAATCACGGTTCAGAGTACGATCGATTCGAGGGCATAGATGGTTTGGTTCAGCTCGCCAACAGGCGAGCCAGTCAGGCATGGCCAGCTCGCCTGTTGGCGAGCTGGACTGGTTGGTTCAGCTCGCCAACAGGCGAGCTGGACGGGTCAGTTCAGCTCGCCAACAGGCGAGCTGGTCAAGCATGGCTAGCTCGCTTGTTGGCGAGCTGGACTGGTCGGTTCAGCACGCCAACAAGCCAGCTGGTCAAGCACGGCCAGCTCGCCTGTTGGCGAACTGGTTGGTTGTTCGGTCTCGATCATTTCTCATTTTCCTTGACCCGATATCCTCTCGGAGAATATAATGAGAAGTAATCGTAGACGTTTGATATCGAGATTACTGTTTTGGGGAGTTTGGAAGTTATGGCCTTTTTTGTTAATTTGGCAAATTCGACAATCTCGGATTGTTTTATTCTATTTTTCGATGATCTCCAAGATGACGATTGTTTAGTTTACGGAATTCCTTTGTTCAGAAAGTCCTTAGAATTATTCTTGGCTCTTTTTCGTATTCTTATAAACCTATCCTTAACTTTGCGGAGGGTTTTGGTCGTTGATTCCGTCATAACCGATTTTGATCTCAAAAAAGCTTGTTTTTATCGAAAAGAAACCGTAAGAACGTTTCGAGTCGAAACACATCCCAAAGAGGTCTTGAACGCGACTAGAAGCCCACTTACGGTTTTTCAATAAAAATACCATAGATCCTATGATGGTTTATCCTTAGCCGGCAAGAGAAGATAAATGTGAAGTTTCCGCAGATAAATGTTAAAGTTCCGAAGATAATCATGAAGATCGGGAAAAATGGATAATCTCCATTTTTGGGCTATGAAGGCTTTAAGGGCAGAAGTGGAAAGCGTAAAACCGACTTTGGAGGGAGTATATAAGGAGTTCAAGGCGAGAGAGACAGGGAGGCAGAAGAAAAACTCAGCACTTAGAGCTTTTAGGCAACTTTCCGTTTTTGTTATTCGAGCTACGCCTCAATTAGGGTTTCCGCAGTCTTAGGTTGCTAGAACTAGGATCTCGCTGTCAGCTCTTGTAGCCAAGGCTCCTAATTCGTTGTAACGCTCAAACGTGAATTCAGAATAAGACTTATTTTGCTCTCTTTTAATTCGTATTCATACTTATAATTTTAACTTCGTCTTTTTACTTATCGTTTTTGATTGCTTGGCGTTTGGTATATAGATAACCGGGACCTCTGGGAAATTAGGGTTTACCCTGCGTTCCTAATTCAATGAAAATCGACAGTGCGAATTTTGGTTCCCACAGTGATCAGATTTGCCAACTTCAAGGCCTTTTGCTTGTAAGAAAGGTAGTTCTTGAAATCTACCCAACTTAGAGGAAGCTTTTCAATGAAGCAGTTGACTGTGAAAGTCTCACACAGCTTCATTCGTTCTTCAGTGATCTCTTGACAGATCAATTGTAGCTCGTGCACTTGATCCATTATAGGTCGTGAATCAAGCATCATGAATCTTAGTAGCGAATTTCCTGAGCCTACACTGAAAAATTTGTAGTTCTTTTCTAGAGCATCTCATAGATCTTTGGAAGATTCAACCTCATTGTAAAAACTGAAAATTTTGTCCACTAGTTGATTTTGAATATAACATTTGCATAAGAAGTCTCCATGCCTCCATGCTTCAAGGCTAGCAAATATCCTTGGATCAACAGTATGCTCGGGTAACACTGGTTTGATCTTATTAAGATACCTAGCCAAACTCAGAGTAGTCAAAAACAAGTGCATCTTTTGCTGCCACTGCTTGAAGTTCGTTCCATCAAGCTTATCGGGCAGTAGTTTGTTGATGTTGCTAGGCACAGACGAAACTGTTGTTGGTAGCGATCCAAGAGATTGACTCTCATTGGTTGCACCGATTACCCCCATTAACTTGTGTGTTGTTACCAACGTAACGTTAGTCGTGATTGAATCTGTTCAAAAAAACACAAACCGTAGTAAGTATTGAGAACTCAATTCAATAAGCGATTAAAACTTTACAGTCGCTATACAATAAACATTCCCAGATATCGGGTAAGTGTTCTTAAACGTTTAATAGTCGTTCTCAGAACTCGCCTCAAAGGTGTTTGTAAACGCTGTTTTTAGTAACAAGTAAGATAGGTTTATAATTAGAAAACAGAGATCGCGAACCTGTCAGAGACTGTCGCGTAAATCATTTTCTTATACGATTCATCTTTATAGATAAAAACATTTTGCAGAATAGCTAAAGAGCGTTCGCAAATCGTTTTAGATCGATTTATAAATTAAAACCTTTTTATATAAATATTGTTCACAATATTCAATTCAGTTTAAGCTATAAGGAGAAAACAGATTTATTGAGTTAAAATTGTAGGACCGTGAAAATCTTGATTAAAAATCATGAAACATAAAACGTATAAACGATAATAGAATGAATATAAAACGTTTAGGAATTCGTTAAAGAAATAGATGAATTCGTGGAGTAGAGATTTGATCTATTTCCTTAACTTAATAAATCCCCCGTAGTATGAGACGGTTTCTATGTGATTTATGAATCCCATGATACAACCACAATGAGATTGTTTCGCGGCACCCGAAACAAAATCTGCGAACTTACTACTATGTTAAACTCTCGAGACTCACCTAAAGAGACGAGTAGGATTTTTTGCTGGAATTACTTCTAATTGCTTTGAAACGTCAGAAATAATGAAGAGGGTATGAGTCTATTTATATGGAAAGGATACTTGATCGACAAGAAAAGAACAACAATAAGGAAATAATATTCCTCAAATATTCTGAAAATATTCGAATTATTCCGGAATTATTCCGGAATTATTCATGTTTGTTGCGTAAGAGATTACCGGAAATATTCCAATAATTATTTGGAAATTTTCCCGAAATTATGTTGACACAATATAAAACATTTAAATTTATCAAGATTAATTAGATTTCGTTAGGTTTATCTAGGAAATTATGCAAAACTTATGGTATTAGTTTGTTCCAAAAAGAACATCTTATTATGGGTCCAAGACCGGATTCACTAAGACCCAAACCCAAATCCGGTCTTGCAGCGGTAGCGGTGCGCACGTGTGGTTTGTATAATGACCCCTCTCATTTTAAGTTCACAAAAAAAAAAAGATGATTGGTAAAAAATGACTTTAAATACTTTTAATGTAATTAAAAGTCTTCAAAGCTCTTAAAGTCAATTTGCCAGAACCTATAACGTATCTTTTATAATTCACTCAACAATTCTTCAAGTGACATGTGTCTTTTACCATTATTTAAAAAAAAATTATCTTTGTAATTCTTTTAGAGTTTCTTTACTTTTTTTTTTTGAACATTGGCTTAGAATTTCTTTACTTGCTAAAAGAAAATTTTATACTAACCAATAATCTGATAAGTGGTTACACTTCCACTAAGCAGGCCACGATCTTTACATATTACTTACTTGGTTCTTGTAAAAAAATAACCATCAAAAACCACTCCATCAATCTTAAAACATGAGACCGTAGAACAAAGACAGACAAAAATGAATTGTTTTTTCAGTAAACAAAGTGGGAGTTATTTTGCATTTCTATTTCATTGTGGGAATTTTGTAAAGATTTTGAAATTTTAGTAAACTAAAAAAAAAATTCCAAAATCATTAAAAATTTAGGAAATTTGAGCTCATATCCATTACCCACAAAAAAAAACTAAGTATATACACATAGTAAACTTATGGGTAGGATATGTTACATATTGTTGATATTAATGACCATTATATCCTTTAGCTGCGCATGAACAATAAATCATCTCTTTCTCTTCACTTTCGTAATCCTAAGGAACCACCACCCCTTGTCATTCTAGATGTCCCTATTTTCATTGTGGCTGTGATTTACAGACGCTTCCATTATCATTCTAGTTGTCCACATGCGTTAATAATTATTGTTGTGATATGGAATGCGTTATCATGTAACCTCTTACTGAATCTCCTTATGTCAGATATTATATGTTGTACATTATTTGCTATATTATCCCCCATATAGTATAGTTTATTATGAATCATATATATATGCTTTTCAGTGCTTTTTGTTTGGGTAACGGTTTTCCAGTTTGTTCACCACATTGTTTTTTCCGTGCCATTTACAGTCCGACGAACCCCTGTTGTTCAGATATTGTCTTATGTTTCCCATTTTGGTGTATACTATCCTCACTAACAATATAGTCTACTTTGTGCCATATCATGCCTTCACATTTCTGCTTGTTCAGTCCAGTCCTTTCCATTTTGTTCACGATATTGTACTGTCAATTCCACATAGACGGAACATTTTCATTTCTGCCCTCCACAGCTGTGACTAATATATTTACAGACGAAATGCCATTAACGTAACCGGTGAGGTGTTTATATTTGCACTCAAATTTCTCCTATATCTACTTATCTTATTTGCACTTCAACATCAGCGCATGCGATTAACCCTCATGTGATGACAACGAGAACGCATATTTCTCATATGCCTCTTCCTTTCCTATACTATATATATGATAGTAAAGAACATGGAATCCCCTCCCGGAATATCCCAGTTTGTTAACTTGAATCCACTTCTCTTCCTAAACTACAGCCAGTATAGTTTAGTCTATTATTCCAATCTATTTTAATCTATTATCTCTATTTTCTCTTCACTTGCTAAAAAATGCTTTGGATCACATGATATATGCTTTTTTCAGCATGTCCTTTACCATCTAATGTGTAGTATAGTATAATCTACACCATAACGCAACTTCACATTTGTTCTTCTTTACTTCCTACGTGTCCAAGTTGTTCACAATCTTCTATTGTGGTTGTGATTTACATTCCAGTTGCCCAGAAGAGTCAATAATTTATTGCCATGATATGGAATGCGTTATTTCATGTAGCCTCTTATTTGAACCTCCTTTTGTCAGATATTTTATGTTGTACATTATTTGTTATACCATCTCCCGTATAGTATAATCTACTATGAACCATATATATATGCTTTTCAGTGCTCTTCGTTAGGTAAAGGTATTTCCAGTTTGTTCGCCATATTGTATTTTTCGTGCTATTTACAGTCTAACGAACCCCCTGTTGTTCAGATATTGTCTTCTGTTTTTCAGTATGGTGTGTACTATCCTCAGTAAAATTATAGTCTACTTTAGTATATTATTCCTTTTCTATGTAGAATTCAGTGTATATTTGCACTCAAATTTCTCTTCCTAAACTACAGTTAGTATAGTTTAGTATATTATTCCCTTTCTGTACGCTTATGCGCAACTACGGCTTCTATCCCCCTTCTTTTCTTACGGCTAGTGTTATGGTTTTAATGATTCATTCTGCTCCACTCGCCTCATAGTGACTCGTAAGCGAGTGAAATGATAAAATCGTCCAGAAACAGGTGTAATTGTCACATCAAAAGTCATGTAGCTATATTTTTCATTATCAATTCTCTTATGAATATTGGCAAATTTACCCTAAATAATTCTCACGATTTTGGAATTTCAATTTTTTTTCTTTTGAATTGCGATGACAAAAACATTTTCTTAATTTTTTATCTATGTATAATTTGAATTCATTTTGTAGAGCTATTTGCCCCACAAATCCAACTTACGTACACCCGTTATGAATATTAATACAAACAAACTGTTTAGTCACCAAACCAACTAGAGATTGAAGAAAAGCACCAGCGAATGCTGAATTAAAAAAGACGAAATAGCAACTGAACATTCAGGTTCATTAGCGTAATAGCGTTGATGGCGACATTTCACAACTCCGTGATCGGTTTTTTTTCTAATCACATAGCTATTCATTATTACATTCTGATTTGTTTTATGGTTATTCATAATCTCGGATAAATGAGCTTAAATGAATATATCAAAAGAAAATAAAAACATGTTGAAGCTAGTTTACATCTAATCTTCTCTCTCTAAAAAACAAAAAGCTCTCGACTTCATCTTCTCTGGTTGCTCCGGCGTCGGTTGTCGACGTCAGAGGCGTTCTCCTTCTCCTCTCTTCCTCGTTTTTGGTTTGCTCTCTGCCTCTGCTCTCTTCCTTCGGCCGATATACATGGAGTTCTGTCGTCGTTCAGCTTCTCATCTCCGGTGAGGCCTCACCGCTTGCGAGGTTTGTCGTCTGGTTGGAGTTTCAGTGAGGCGTGCAAGGTGGGTTCAGTTTAGGGAGTCGGATTTTAGGGGTTGAGGCTCGACGGAGTTTCATTTTCATTTTTTAGATCTCTGGCGACTCTCTAAGTTTGGTGGTGTGTGGCTTTGTTGAGAAGTCTCCTCTTCCCCGATCTGTGTGTTTATGTGTCAATACTCTCTTTTTGATCTCCGGTGGAGTGGGATGGCGGCGTGTGAGTTCTCTGCTCTGCTTGGTGTCTTGCGGAGGAAGCTCAGCTCGTCCTCATCCAGGAGGTTTTGGTGTGCTTAACCGACGCATGCAAGGTGTTTCTGGTCGGCGTGTGTCGGTCGTTTCTCTTTGGTGATGGCGCGTGCAAGTCAGTGCTCGGCGGCGGCGGTGAGTCGTCTATGGCTCCAGCCAATTTTGAGTTCCGTTGCATCCTCTTTGTCTTCTCAAGTCACGGTTCTACGGTTTAGTTCTCGGGTTGTATTGGAGTAAGGATTCCTATATAGCTTAGGATAAGGTTTTATTTAGTTTCCGATAAGGATCATTGTTAGTCTTTCCTATTTATCCTTTGTGTAGGTTTTTCTATTCTATGAGTATATATAGTCATCTCATTCATTAATAAAACACAAGAACTTTGATCCCAAATATACAATTTGTCATGGTATCAGAGCAAGAACAAAACTAAAAGAAAAATTATTCATTCTTATATTGTTTTTGCACAATCGCAAAATACAAGATTTCTATTCTAAATATCTGTGTTTCTCGACCTGAGACATAGAATATTCAATCAACTACAACTTCAGAGATCAACACAGAAAAAGCGATGTCGATCACAACAGCAACTAGCGACCGAAAATACAAAACAATCTCACCATATGATCTTTCATCTAATGATGATCCAGGAGCTGTTATCTCACAACCACTCCTCAATGGATTGAATTATGATGAATGGGCTATAAACTTTCGTATGGCTCTCAGCTCACGAAAGAAGTTTGGATTTCTCGACGGCAGTCTACCTAAACCGGCAGCCAATTCAACCTACTTAGAAGATTGAACAGCAAACAATCATCTTATAGTCAGATGGATAAAACAAACAATTGAACCAAAAATCAGGTCATTTATTTCTACTCGCGAAATTGCAAGAGATTTATGGGGAGATAATTAGAAAAAGATACTCAGTCAAAAGTGGAGCACGCCTGCAACAACTGAGCATCGCTCTCGCAAACTGCAAACAGGGTAGTTCTCAAGTCGATGAATACTTTGGTCGTCTCACTAAAATATGGGACGGGATTGCAGATTGCATGAGCTCAAAACAATGCAGTTGTGGCAAGTGTGAATGCAATCTTAATACAGCAAGAGAAAAAGAAGCAAAAACTCTGAAAGTACATGACTTTCTTGAAGGACTTGATGATTCTGCACATGGAGTCATACGCTCTCAGATTTGTGCGATTTCTCCTCTTCCTGATCTTGATAATGTCTATCAAACTATCTCACAAAACGATATCATTCGATCTACAGCAACACCTGCACCAGCGGTCATGAGCTTCACAACTCAAACTCGTTCCTCAAATTCTTCACGCCAAAACACAACATATACAAGGGATATCTCGCGGCCTGGAAACAAAGATTTATCTCGACAGTGCATGGTGTGTGGGCGCACAGGCCATGAAGCATCGGGATGTTTCACAGTCATTGGATACCCAGAATGGTGGGAGGAACGTCCTCGAAACAGAAACAAGAATCGAAATACCAAGCCTACAAACAACAACTCCAGTACTCAAGATCCTAATGTAATACCAAAAGCTAATACAGCTACGGTATTAAACAAAGCTCCAACAACAATTCAAGCCAACGTAACTATTACTGATGCATATCACCAGGGGTTAGCTGGTATAACCAATGATCAGTGGAATATTGTGCAAAAGCTAATAAACAACGGAGCAACAACAGATCGTCTAAAAGGTAAAAGTGATGAATGCATATGGATCATGGATACAGGAGAAACTCATCACATGACCGGACATCTGGAGCTAATGAAAGATGTTCGAGATATTGAACATGTATCAGTTATCTTACCAAAAGGATCAGGCGCAGTAGCATCAAAACAGGGAACCATGAAACTCACTCCGACACTACACATGCAGAATGTCTACTTTGTGGATGGCTTCCATACTAATCTCATATCGTTTGGAAAACTTGTTACTGATAATTTTCTTGTTGGCCAAGTCACTGATAAACTCATGATCTTGCAGGACCATACCTCGAGGACGCTGATTGGAGCGGGTGAAAGAGAGGGAGAGGGATTGTACCGGTTTCGAGGGATTGAACCATTCGTGTCACTCCATACTACTGTCCTTGAAGATTCAGTATTGTGGCATCGTCGCCTCGGACATCCATCTTCTCATGTTACTAGCATGATTCCTCTTATTAAGAATTCATCAGATGAAAATCTCATCAAGACTTGTGATATTTGTTTTCGGGCTAAACAAACCCGACTTAGCTTTCCAGATAGTTTTCATAATGCAAAAGAAATCTTTGATTTAATACATTGCGATGTTCGGGGACCATATCGTACAACAGCCTTCTGTGGATCTCATTATTTTCTCCCAATTGTTGACGACAAATCACGAGCAGTTTGGCTATATTTGCTACCGGATAAAACGTTGGTATCTCAACAACTTAAAGACTTCTTCTTATTAATTGAGAGACAATTCTCAAAGAAGATCAAGAAACTGCGAAGTGATAACGGATCAGAATTTATGTGTCTCACACGTTTCTTCAAAGAGAAAGGGGTTATTCATGAAACATCATGTGTCCATACGCCTCAACAGAACGGACGTGCTGAGCGGAAGCATAGGCATATTCTCAACATTGCTCGGGCCTTGAGATTTCAAGCAAACCTACTAATAGAGTTTTGGGGAGAGTGTGTGTTAGCTGCTGGACATCTTATAAATAGAACACCAACAACTTTACTCAAAAACAAGACACCATACGAGATCCTCCATCACCAGCCTCCAAGTCTGTCTCATCTTCGCGTCATGGGATGTTTGGCTTACGCCCATAACAAAAATACCAAAGGGGATAAATTTGTCTCACGTAGCAGAAGATGTATTCTTCTGGGGTATCCGTCTGGAACTAAGGGCTGGAAGCTCTTCGATCTAGATCAAGAAATAGTGTTTATATCAAGAGATGTAGAATTCTAGGAGAATGTTTTCCCGTATCCTGAAAAGAAAAATACAACAGAAGAAACCCTGATTACAAATTCATCATTGAATCACACAGTGAATGACGAAGATCCAGAATCTGAAAATATTGGCTTAGTAACAACAGAGACGTCGATAGAAAGCACAGAAACAGAGCATCATGATACTGAGACTGCAGGAACAATCGATGAATCTATCAGTACAGAACCTGAGAATATGGGACGCGGCCAGCGCACACGAATACCCTCGACTCTACTTCGTGACTATGTCATAAATACCGTCACTGCAATCCCTGTCTGCACTCCCTCTCTTCCGTCATCCGCGCCTCAGCCGTCTTCAGGTTCGCTCTTTCCCTTATCTGATTATTTACCATACGACTGTTTCTCTACATCCCATGCAGCTATCTTGTTTCTCTAACTACAAACATTGAGCCAAAGAATTTTCGGGAAGCTATGAAGCACGACGTTTGGCGAGCTTCAATGAAAACTGAGATCGATGCTCTTGAACGTAATCACACTTGGGATGTTCAGGAATTACCGTCAGGGAAAAAGGCTCTTGGAACTAAATGGGTATACACCATTAAACTACGAGCTGATGGGACGATAGAACGTTATAAATCTCGTCTTGTGGTCTTAGGAAACAATCAAGAAGAGGGACTCGATTACAACGAAACATTCTCACCAGTGGCAAAAATGACTACGGTTCGAATTTTCCTTGACATTGCAGCAAAGAAGAACTATGAAATCCACCAGATGGACGTACACAATGCGTTTCTTCATGGAGATCTTCATGATGAAGTTTATATTAAGATGCCTCAAGGGTTTGCTAAAACAGATGATAATCGAGTCTGTTGTCTCAGAAAATCTCTCTACAGTTTAAAACAGGCACCTCGGTGTTGGTTTGCTAAACTGGTCGAAGCTCTTCTGAAATATGGTTTCTCTCAGACACACTCGGATCATTCTTTGTTCGTGTATACACGCAACAACATTACACTTCGGATACTTGTCTACGTTGATGACTTAATCATCTCGGGAGATTCATCGGACGGAATACAATCATTCAAAACCTATTTATCTACTTGTTTCTACATGAAAAATTTGGGTTCTCTCAAATACTTTCTCAGTCTAGAAGTTTCTCGATCTCCCCAAGGAATTTATCTATGACAGAGGAAGTATACGATTGATATTATCACAGAATGTGGATTACTTGGAAGCAAACCAACTGGATCACCCATGGATCAGAATTACAAACTCGTGAAATCAGAGAGTTTGCTTCTTGCTGACCTAGAACGGTTTCGACGTCTTACTGGAAGACTTATTTATCTTTTGGCTACTCGACCAGATCTTGCTTACTCTATGCACATTTTAACACAATTTATGCAAAAACCTCAAGAAGAACATTGGCTTGCAGCTGTGAAAGTAGTTCGATATTTAAAAGGAACTATAGGCCAAGGTATTCTCTTACGCGCCGATCCTACGTTCTCTTTGACTGGATGGTGTGACTCGGACTGGGGCGCTTTCCCGGTGTCTCGACGATCACTCACTGGCTGGATTGTACAGTTTGAGCTCTCTCCTGTGGCTTGGAAGACGCAGAAACAAGATTGTGTTTCCTTATCATCTACTGAGGCTGAGTTTCGAGCATTGAAAGCAATGACGAAGGAACTTATTTGGATTAAAGAACTACTCAACGAACTCGGCATTAATCATAAGGAACCAATGCTCATCTGTTGCGACAACAAATCAGCATTACATATCAGTGCTAACCCTATTATACACGAAAAGACCAAACATATGGGGATTATTTGCCAGTATGTTCGTGATGAAATAATCAAAGGAGTTATCAGAACTACTCATGTTTCTACACATGATCAGCTTGCAGACATTTTAACCAAAGCTCTCGGACGCAAGGAGTTTGATGCATTTCTTCTCAAGTTGGGCATTAACAACATCCATGCTCCAACTTGAGGGGGGTATTGGAGTAAGGATTCCTATATAGCTTAGGATAAGGTTTTATTTAGTTTCCGATAAGGATCATTGTTAGTCTTTCCTATTTATCCTTTGTGTAGGTTTTTCTATTCTATGAGTATATATACTCATCTCATTCAGTAATAAAGCACAAGAACTTTGATCCCAAATATACAATTTGTCAGGTTGCTTCCGTCGCGAGGTTTCAACCTCGAGCGTTCGGTCCTTGCTCTCATTTTGTAGCTTTCGCTTGTCTTCGTGATCTTCCGGATGGGTTCTGAGGCGGACTGTCCTCTGGTTCTCAGAGGCTGATCATGGTGGATTCTTGTCTCCGCTATGTCTGGCGGTTGACTGGTCTTGAAGACAACATGTTTTGGAGCTCAACATCCCAGCGCAAGCGCTTGTCTTTTGGAAGCCCTTGTGGTTGTGTTTCTAACCCCTTTCTTTGCAGGTTCGTTCCAGCTGCTCCATTGTGCTGTCTCCTTTCAATCCCGCATTTTTTGTTTCGAGTTTGGGTTTGTATCTGTCTTATTTGTACTCGTGTTGTGTGTGTTAGGATGTTGTTTGGTTAGGTTGTTTTGTGGTTAGGTTGTCTTGTGTTTCATAATTGTATTGTGTGTCCTCGGTCGTAACTGTTGTAGTGGATCAATTAGTGAGGAGGAAGCGGAGACTTTGTTCACCCGCCACGATTAACCGGGACCAACCGGTGATCATGAATGTCGGGTCCGAGGTTATGATAAGCGGCCTGTCTGTGTAGTCCTTCCCTAGAGTTGGGTCCGGGGTTTAGCGAAGTAACCCGACTGTGTATCCTTCGGAAGTGTAGCCGGGCAGTCTTAGGTCGTACGGATTTTATCCGATTCACTGTTTGTACACACTACTTATGCCCATTTGGGTTGATATATGAAATCGGAAAAAAAAATAAAAACATGTTTAAAGTTATTTAGTCAAGTTAAATGCTCTCTTCTTCTTAACTTGATACTCTCTTTTATTTTTTGCATGAATCACAATTTCACATTGAAAATGTGACTGGATTTTCCTCCCCTTTAAGCGCTTAGTTCTTCCCAGAAAATGGAGAATCAAATCACGGTCATCAACCCAGATAACAGTACCTATATGATCTATTATATAAAGCATAATTTCGACATATTACCCTTTTCTCTCTATTTTTTTAAACAAAAACAGTTGACTTTTTTTTTTATAACATCATTTTATTAATTATATGCTAGAAACATAGTCCCAGTGTAGTAGATTGCCTAAAAACATTGGTACATAATTATAGAAACAAAATGTTATGTCTTCAGTAGTTTGCTTTGCCAACCGATCCGCAACTTTATTTGCACACCTTCTTGTCCATTGGAACCTGATTCCTTTGAATTTTGTAGACCACCACTTAATGTCTCTTGTCCAGTTGTATAGAGCAAAATGCATCTTCTTGTTATTGAGGATTTCAATAGCTTTTTGACAATCACTTCCCAGCACTAGTTGACGATGTCCAAGGCTCCAACAATGTTGAACAGCCATTAATATCGCTTGTAGTTCACTTTCTAGGGAATCTTTCACTTTCCTTCCTCTTGCTTAAACTGAACCTTTGTATACACCATTAGCATCTCGTATTACCCATCCTGCATTACTATAATCCTGGTCTTGTGTAAAAGATCCATCTGTATTACATTTAATCCAATCTCTAGCCGGTCTTGTCCAGTTCTCACGTGAAGTTATGTTTGCATTCCTCCTTTGATGGAGTTCTAGACTGTTGACCAATCCATCTATTTGTTTCCACTCCCTTGCATCCTCCCTTGAATATCGTAATCAGGTCCTCCAATGAATGCTTTTCCGTTGGTAAATCAAAGTATTTCTACTTTTCCAAATTCTCCATAGTATCTAGAATGTGAGATCTTGTAGATGAGCTAATCTAACCAATAAACAGACTTGCAAGCATGCTTCTATCTTCTCTTCCAGTGTTGCAGTTGAACCATTTATGGTTATGTTTGAGAAACCAGACGCTCTCCAAACTTGTTTTGCATATGGGCACTCAAAGAAAAGATGCTCCTCTGTTTATATTGCTGAGAAACACCGTTTACACTGATCATCTTGCGTAATATGTCGCCTTTTTAAATTGCTTCCAGTAGCGAGACTCTTTGACACTAACCTCCACAAGAAGTGTTTCACTTTTGCCGGCGTTTTAGTTTTCCATATTCTCTGTTTCAGATTTGCATTCCCATGAATAGGATGTGGAGGATTCACTGTTGGAATATGAGTTCCTAACCAGTATCCCGACTTTACAGTATACATACCATCTTCATTATAATGCCATCCCATCAAATCTTGCTTAGCCGTAGGACTGATCCTAATAGCTAAGATTTTAGCAACATCTTCATCAATGATGAATTCTCTGAGCTTATGTTCATTCCATTCACGACTATTTTGAAGAAAGTAGTCACAAACTTTTTCACCTTCAAAGATTTCTCCACGAGCACGTGGTGGTCTTGGAGGATGGTCCGAAATCCATGGATCGGACCACATATTAACCAGTGTACCATCTCCAATGATGAACTTCATTCCTTGTGCTAGTAAGTCTCTACCATGTAGTATTGATTTCCAAGCATAGGAAGCTTTTTTCTTGACTTGTGCATTTAAGATGTCTCCGTCTGCAAAGTACCTTGCCTTAAGAATATGTGCCATCAAACAGTTAGGATTCTGCATAATTCGCCAGACTTGCTTGCTGAGTAAAGCTTGGTTTAAGATTCCAAATCTTTAAATCCAAGCCCTCCTTCTCTTTTAGGTATACTTATCCTGTCCCAAGCATACCAGTGCAGTCCTTTATTATCTCCAGACCCCCACCAAAACCTTGCAAGCACTGCATTGATCTCACCACAGATTTCTTTTGGTAGTCTAAAGATGTTCATTGAGAAGATTGGCATAGCTAACGCAATAGATTTTAGAAGTACTTCCTTTCCTCCCTGAGATAACTGTCTCTGTTTCCAGCCTTGAGTAACTGATTTTACCTTATCTACAATATACGCAAACATCTCCTCCTTCTTAGTTCCCACATGATCAGGTAATCCTAAATACTTACCAATGTCACCATCATTATATATTCCCAGCAACTGACGCATCTTTGTCTTTACACTATCCTTCACCTTAGCTCCAAAAGTAATAGACGACTTGTTTAGATTAATGGCTTGTCCCGAAACTTCCTCATAGCTCCCAAATATAGATTTAAGTTTCCTTGCAGCTTTCTCATTAGCCAAAGAGAAAAAGAGTGAATCATCTGCAAAAAGCAAATGATTGACCGCTGGTGCATTGTTAGATATCTTGATCCCCAAGAGAGTTCTGTTCTCCATAGCTTGTGTCATCAAATGTGATAAGACCTCCGCGCAAAGAATAAATAAATAGGGTGATAGGGGATCACCCTGTCTCAAACCACGTTCTGGAGTTATAAACCCTTCAGGCTGACCATTAACCAACACTGAATATCTAACCCCGGAGACACAGGCCATAATCCATCCCCTCCACTGATCATTGGAACCCATATGCTTCATTGTTTCAGCTAAGAATTGCCATTACAATCTGTCATATGCTTTTGTAATATCAGTCTTCACCGCCATATAAGAAGTAGCTTGTCTTTTCCTTGCCTTCAAACTATGAAACACTTCATGTACGACCACAATATTATCAGAGATCAATCTTCCCGGGATAAACGTGTTCTGGTTCTCTGATATAATGCTTCCCAAATGTGTCTTCAGTCTGTTAACAAGCACTTTTGTAATGATCTTGTACGACACATTACATAAAGCTATAGGTCGGAATTCCTTCATGCCATTTGGTGGATAGACTTTCGGTATAAGACAAATATTAGTATGACATAGCTGTTGATCAAGACGTCCTGTTTCAAGAAAAAGCAGTGATCTCTTTCATAATGTCCTCTTTTACATCCTCCCAATATGTGTGGTAAAATATTGCAGTAAATCCATCTGGGCCTGGTGCGCGGTGAGCTCTAATATCCATTACAACTTAATAAACTTTATGTTCAGAAACAATTCTTGTAAGATCTTCATTCATCTCTGGAGTAACTCTTTGAGGAAAATGCTGAAACACCTTCTCAAACAGAGCTGGCTCAGTACCCTGTGACGCATAAAGTTCTTGGAAATATTTGATTGCCACATTAGATATCTCCTTATGCCCTCGGTGCATAACTCCTTGGTCATCTTGAATAAAACTGATAGTATTTTTGACTCGTTTTCCTTTTGTCACCGCATGGAAATACCTTGTGTTACGGTCTCCTGATCTCAACCAGTTGATTCTGCTCTTTTGTTTCCAAAAAACTTCTTCATCTATATAAGCTTGATTCAGTTCTTCTTTCAATTCCAGCTTCCTTTCTTGAGTTGTAGAAACAGAGGTTACTGCTTTATCCAATAGTGCTCTTAAAGTACCAATCCTTTCTTCAGTGTTGCTACGGTTTTGTCGTTTCCATCTAGCAATATGTTGTCTGCACCTGCTAATTCTATTCACCAATGGTAACTGTACCAACTGACTCTGTCCAGAGCCCCTCCAACCCCGACGTATAGTTTCAGAGAAACCCTCCTTATCAATCATACGACTATCAAAGCTAAACCTCCTAATTGGTTCTTCTCTTTCAGCAGATATAAAGGTTACTAGTGGCCTGTGATCTGATTCTCCTATCTCAAGGAACTCAGTCTGAGACGCGGGGAATAACTCCAACCATCTAGTGTTAGCCATTGTACGATCTAAAGCACATTGAACTAGATGTGTACCCCTCTGTCCCACCCAAGAGAGGCGATTTCCTACTGACTTGAGATCCACTAGATCACAAACTCTCATCATCTCCCTGAATGCATGAAAAGATGCATCAGGTCGTACACGGCCTCCATCCTTTTCATGATTTCCAAGAATATCGTTGAAATCTCCTAAGAGAAGCCAAGGTTGATGTCTTCTAGTCAAGCTCAATCGTGTTAATCTTTCCCATAAATGATATCTTAGTGACGGGTTAGGGTGGCCGTAGACAAAAGACAAATTGAAAGCCATTCCATTAAATTCAACATTACAATCGATGAGGTTGGGTGATTGACTAATCACACTAAGCTGAACAGACTGATTAAAGAAAATAACAAGACCACCTCCTACTCCTACAGGTGGTACTATAACTGAACTGGAAAATCCTAGTTGAACTCCTACATCACGCACATAATCATCATGCTGCTTTGTTTCAGCTAAACACAGTATGTCCGGGAGATTAATGCGTTTTATCTCCTTCAGGCGTCGAACTGTCGAGTCTGTGCCCAATCCTCGGCAGTTCCAGCAGGTTGTCCTCATGGTGGGAGAGGTGGTTCTGGGCCCACCTCGCCTCTCATGTTGTCAGCTTTAGCCACTTCAGTTCCGTCAGTGCTACTCTCTCCACCAAGCTCTGTGTCATCAATCTTCTCTCTCTGAACTCTCCTGCTTCCACTTCCTTCTCCTCTTTCTGTTTTAGCAAACTTCAGAGAGTTACCATTAGCACTTGATAACCATGATTTCCTCTTGAGTCCCACGTCCTCATCAGGTGGGTTAGGGAAAGATATCCCGTTAGGATGCAGAGGATTATAGTACTCCTCCCGGTTAACATCACAAGTAAACATGGTTTGTTTCCCTTCCCCTTTCCAAAAGTACTCATCATCTGCTTCTTCCTCCATCTCCCTTATGTTCCTCTCATACTCTTCTTGTTCTTGATCATCTGACGTGTTTTCCTGCTCCATGTTTTGCACCACATCTTCCATGTTTTGACCCCCAATAGCCTCACCAGCGTCACCCTCCACGTTCGCATCCTCATTTACTTCCTCAATTATCACACCCTGGTTAGGAACTATCTCAATATCTTCAGCCTCATCCCCACTATCATTATCATCATCTGCATTCCCCGGTCCCCCGTTTTGGATTAGACACGCTCCAGTGTCATGCGTGAGCATTCCACACAATTCACAAAAACCACGGAGCCGCTCATAGTTAATTTTCAGAAGGGTGTTGACTCCAAGTGCAAACTGAAAGTTTCTCTGGAACTTTAGTGGGTGGTTGACATTCCAATTCAGACGAAGTCGAACATACTCCAAACGATTACCATGCTCCTAATTGTAATCCATTTGGATGTACTCTCCCAAGGCTCGCCCAATATGAACAATGACAGATCTGTTCATGAACTGGAGTGGGATTCCACGGATTTGTAACCAGATAGGAATATAGTTGAGCATTTCCATATCCATTAGAGGAGTCCACCGCTGCAGCACTAACATCCGTTCACTAAAAGCCCATGGCCCCCTTCGAATCACGGTATCCATAGCCTCCTCCGTCGGGAACACAAACTGAAATCTTCTTCCTTCAATGACTCGACCCCGAACCAGACCTTCAAATCCCCAATTTCTTGGCATCGTCGCAATAATTGCATGCAAATTTTGTCTGCGTGGCATCACCGGTCTTCCAATTAGGATAAAGCGATTCTCTTCCTCTGCTTGGCGAACCACATCAGACGGTAAGACAAAAGGAGCATCATCAGCCCCCAAAGTTATATCTTGCATCCCTCTCCGAATATTATCACCCATTGATCCAAGGAAAATGAAAAATCCCCAAAGACAGTGTATTAGGTTAGAGTGAAGAAGAGACAGCATTAGATATACCGCTCTCAAACTTTCTCTGATTATATAATCATGTCGAAAATAACCACCTTTGAAACACTTCTTCACGATTGTCCACTATCGACAACGTGGGGATATACAACATAGAGGTCAAATCTTGAGGAAAAATCGCCCCCTTGTTAACATAATTATCATCAACCACACAGATCGTGGTGAGAAACTGCAGAAACTGTAACCATTTTGTTATATAGATTCAAAACATCAGAAATTAATTTGATTTGGTATTTGAACGTGAGTATTTTGACACTTATATTCAATAACCAAAAACTATGTTTAAAGCTTTTCTGCTATATTTTTGGTTTATTATGGTTTTAGAGCAAAAGAAAAGCTAGGTCATCTTACTTACTGAGAAATTTGAGTATGGTATAGTTGCATAATTTTTAATTTTATTCCACAACTATTTAATTTATTTTCAGATTTAATACAATTCTAATCAAAAATTGATTCAGAATATTATTTTGGAATTTAGAATAAAATTGTATATTCCATGCATAGCATGGCCATAATCCTAGTAATAAAACTGAATGACATATCGTATTCAGTCTTTTTCTTTTGTAAACACAGCTAGTTAATATTTTAGAAGTGTAAAGAAAATATCACAGCGATGATCCGTTGTTTTTGCTTCTTTTTTTTTTACGGGTAAATTGGCCGACGTTAAGAAAATGTCAAAATGATAATCGTTTTCCGATTTTATTCTCTTTTCTGCTGTCGGGACTAACGTGTAGAAAATATCAAAATCGATATCGTTTTTATTGCCCTTGGTCTTTTCTATTGGTGGACCAACAACGTGTCTTCACGAGGAGTACTCAAGTACTCAGACGACCACATATTTTTATGTTATATTTAGTTTTTGAATTATGATGCGGCTACGAAAAGAAATTCGCAATGAAACAAACGGTAGAGTAACATTTAATCCAAAAAAAAAAAAGCAAACGGTAGAGGTAACATGCATGCATGAGGTCCATTTTTGGCTCAAAAATAAGATTCATTTATAACCATAGCATTATGCATTTCTAAATGTGAATGACTAATGGGATTCACTGGTCATAAATATGCTCAGTGGCGGAGCCACAATGTAAATAAGGTGGTCAAATGATCGACATGGAAAAAAATTTTACTTAAATTTCCTTCTAAAATTTGATGAAATGTTAAAGAACTAAATTATTGACCCTTGTAAATTATAATTGCTATCAAATTGATCCTATTAAAAAGTTATCCTGCTTCCGCTTCTGAATATGCTTTAAGACTTATAACTTGAATACTCAATTCAGTAAATAATTAAAGATTAGTTTGGTCATTTATATTAGATTTACATTTGCAAATTTATTAACTTAAAAGCTTTCAAAAAAGAATATTATATTATATATATAATATATATATAATTACAACCTTGTGCATTGTGTACGTCTCAAACAAAGATTCTACAATGTGTACGTCTCAACTTCACAATTATATAATTGAAAAGAAATGTGAAGGGTTGAACAAAGAAAATTTTCAAAACCTAATTCCGAAGAACGTTATATGCTCATAGGTCATTGTGTTAATCGTAGAACAATAGAACCAAATTAGAAAAATTTCTGATTAGATTAATAATCGAATGATTATTTGGGAGACTAAGTTTCATGTTCTTAGTTCGTTTCTTAATTTATGTGTGTCATACTTCTCTTTTCAAAGATATGTGTGTCATACTTACGCAGGTTTCATGCTAATATTCTATGTATCCTACTCCTATTTTGTCGGATGTTTCCGAACGGACGTTCAATCTCATCTTCGTATATTTATAAGAGCGAGCCTACTGGTTTTTATTTTCGGTGGAGACTAGAATCCTTGTTCTAAACTGTTTTGGGATCTCACATTCTTATGTTTTCATATAAAAGCGACTTGCTGGTTAGACCAGAAGAGTACAGATTTTTTAAAAGTTGAAACATAAGATTTCTAGTAATCAAATATTAAATGTGTTTTTATAAATGTTACTTGGCTAATTTTAAAGAAAATATTGTAATATAACAATTAATATTTTGTGTTAATATTTTCACGCCAACTCCAATAAGACACAAAACACCAATTTGGTGTAATTTCATCTCTAATAAAACATCAAAATAGTAATATTTCTTCAAATTTGGTGGAATGTAAATAGTGTTATATTAAATAATTTAAAATATATTTTTATTATGTTCCATTTAATAACATAGTTCAATTATGTTTGGGATCATGTGGTTGGATGGTAAGGAGAAGGGTTTGAAACACCAACACATTTCAGGTTCGATCACATGTTGCACGAAACTATGTCATCTTATCATGTACACTCATATGGATATGAATTTTTGCTTTCGGTCCATTTAAATACTCAAAAAAGGAGTCTATCCATAGATTGCACCTCCCATTAAAGATTAGTCTGAACATGTCCTTCCATAAATCAGAGATAACCTCAGGACTCAGGTTAATAAAAAAACATAGTTCAATTATATCATATATTTGTTTAAATACGTCATTAAACTCAAATATATTATATTAGTTGTTTCTAAATTCATTTTCACAAAATCAACATATTCTTATATTTTATTTTCAATTAATAAATCACTAAATGAGTATTAAATTTTATGTTATGTTGTTAAAATAACAAAAATAATATTTAAGTGTGATAAAATAATTAATTATTAATTTAAAATAAAAAATAATTAAAACTTAAATCATCAAACAATACATATATTATCTTTGGTGTAAAATTTGGTTCTATGGGTAGAGATGATAATATATATATATATATGACACCAAAACACTAAAATTTATATGATTTCAATACGAAATTTGGTGTCATGATTGTAATGCCCTCAATAATCGGTAACATTTTAGAAATGTAGAGGACTTAAACTGATCAACATTTTACTTTTTTTTCTGCATGTGATTGAGTAGTGATTTCTTAGGCTATCTCAAAGGATTTATCAAAACATTAAATTTGGTGTAATTTTATCTTAGTAAGACATAAAATATAGCACCATTCTACCAAATTTGGTGTTGTGTGGATACCGTTGGTATAACACTATTCATCATATCAAATATTAAAATAATATATTTTATTTTATTATATATATAATAGTTTTATTAATTAGTTTTAACGTATAGTTAAAATTAATATATCATAATATTTTGTATTTTTTTGTATTTGTATTTTATCATTACTAAAACATTAAAAAATTATTGTATGTATATTTTTAGTTAATAATATAACTAAATCAGTATTATCAGTACATTAAACTGTTACAAAAATAAAAAAGTTTTTTATTTTAAATGCATAAAATTATAATTTTCCTTAATATTTAAATAAAATAAATATAATTCTACAAATCAACTAAATAAAATATATAAATAAACAGAAAAAAAAAATTACCAAACTTTAATAAATAAATTTAAAAACTAAATGTGATAAATATAATTAGCTTATTACATATAGTTAATGTATTAAATTACCAAAAATAAAAAAGTAATAATATAAATATTATTTTAGTGTAGAATTTTATGTGATGGTTAAAGATAAAATACAATTTAATAGTAAAATTTGGTGTAATTTCAAATGTGACTCTTTGGTGTTATGGTTAGAGATGTTGGACAAAAACTCATGAGAACTGATGTATTTTTATTAGTAATTTATATTATTATTTTTTATTATGGTGGAGTCACATGCATGCATGAGATTCATTCATAATGTCACACTTACAGTCTCACACTATCCATTTCCCTTTTATTTTTGTTATAAAATAAAATCTTTGACCCAAAAAAAATGATCCTAGAAGTGACAGACTTCACGGGTTACACTGTGTCACTACCCGCCAAATCCTACCCGTCACCTTAATATAGTTTCTTCACCGTCAATAAATCGTCAGGACAAAATAATTACTTATAAATTTCATGATTTTATCATACCAAGTCTGGTCAGTATCTATATTAATTCAACAATATCTTGAAAACTAATTTAAAAAACTAGTTAGACTATAATTTTCGACAGTGTTTATATGTCGAAGTAATAAGGTAAAGAAATGGTTCACTTATATTTTTATATGACATTAAATTTTTGAATTTTGACTATCCGTCTATCACTTGGAGTAAAAGAAAAAGTAACTTTTAAATTATAGATTTATCTTCTTTCAGAATATATATGCATTTACAGCTTTAGTGTCCTTTGAATCATCGATTATATTACTAGAATTAGTAGATGCTGACCTACTTACATTATATTTGAATAAGCGCACCATGACCGGTATTACTTTTTTTTATATTTACACATGTAATATGAAAAACCTACAACGAAAATCTTTAGTCACGGACATCACTCAGTCACTACTCAAAGCTAGATATGTAATATCTTCACAAGCGGAGACTAAAATACAATAAATAGTTTCGAACAAATCACAGAAGCATGATGAAAACAATCAGTTGTGCTTTGTGGAGTATAAATCTTGAACCCAAGATACTACGTTTGATCGGGAACCCCAGAACGTAAGTTGGAACTTTGTTCAGGACTTATCAAATATATGTATTATGTATATGAATAGTTGAATAGTGCATATCAGCAAGAGCTGATACTCTTTTTCCTGTTTGTATGGGAAAAGACATAAACTAGCACCCAAGAGAACTTGCCTAAGATGCTCATAAAAAAGTGGACCTAACTAGGAAGGAACAAGAAAAAAAAGAGTGAGAACGATGTCTTTTAGTATATCTTGTAACTATATAGAAAATGGGAGGTGTCTCGTAAGTCAAGTAGTAATGACAAAACCCCTTCATAAATTGTCTACCCACTGGGCATTACACTACAAAACCTTTGGTTGCTCCCATTGTTTTCACATATAAATGACAAAATATGACCATGCCCCAAGTTTCTTATAAACTTTTCTATGCCAATAATATAACGAGGGTTTAAGTTAATGGCTACCAAAATGCTTATAGACTATACATTAATCTGAGGATTAGTTAAAATAAGACTAGGCATTCGTAATAATTATAGACTAAACATTGACAATGGCGGTGCAATTTTACGTGTTGGCGTTAGATATTATAAGCAACTTGATCTGAGGTTTAGTTAAAAAGGTGCAAGATATAAGACATGCTTCTTAAAAGGCAGTAATGGCTCGTTACAAGAAGCTAAGACCATGTTTATCGCCCGTTTTTAATCTTTGACTAAATAGACAATTACGAACTATGGAAAAATCTTTGAACATACTTGTAACGAAAGTTTGCAGAAACTTTGCAAAATGCAGTATCTCATGCACCTTTTTCTAAAACATGTGTTTTGTAATTAATTATGATTTGGTCGATTGGAAGTGATTAATTTTACTTGATTTCCTGCTTTCCGGATGCTTTTCAAACTAACCAGTTACATTTTCACAAAAATTACAAATAGGTTCGTAGGGCACGCAGTCATGCGATGACTAATGAGCACAAAGAGAAAATTTCTTTAGCCTTTTACATATATCAAAATAAATAGCGAACGATGTTCCTACATTCCCTGAAAAGCTAAGAATCTACGTCTACCAGTATACGCCAATTTAGGCAAGTATGACAAATCCCTTTATTTTCGTTTTGGAACTAAGTGACCTAATACGTGCTTAATAAAATCTAATATCCCAATCATCTAATCACAATTTGGTGCTGACACTATTACATATCAAATAAATATCTATGAATACTTTTTCTATAAAAGGGTGCACACTCATATTCTACTTACTAAGTTGTTTACACAACCCAAACCCTCATCCTAAAAAATGGGGTCTCGCATACAAAATCTCTCTTTTCTTATCCTCCTCCTCCTCGGCTTCCTTGCCGTCTCCTTCGCTTGCGACTGTAGTCCTCCTAAACCATCACCCAGCCCCCACAAACCGCCTAAGCATCCGGTCAAACCGCCTAAACCACCTGCTGTCAAACCACCAAAACCGCCCACCAAACCACACCCACACCCTAAACCTCCCACCGTTAAACCGCATCCACACCCTAAACCTCCCACCGTTAAACCGCACCCACATCCTAAGCCCCCTACCAAACCTCACCCCATCCCTAAACCGCCCACCAAACCACCCACCGTTAAACCACCACCGTCCACCCCTAAACCGCCCACCAAACCACCACCGTCCACCCCTAAACCGCCCACCAAGCCACCCATCGTTAAGCCACCCACCAAACCACCCACTGTTAAGCCACCCACCAAACCACCCACCGTTAAGCCACCCACAAAACCACCCACCGTTAAACCACCACCGTCCACCCCTAAACCACCCACCAAACCACCCACAGTCAAACCACCACCCTCCACCCCTAAACCACCCACCAAACCACCCACAGTCAAACCACCACCCTCCACCCCTAAACCACCCACCAAACCACCCACAGTCAAACCACCACCCTCCACCCCTAAACCACCCACCAAACCACCCACAGTCAAACCACCACCCTCCACCCCTAAACCGCCCACCAAGCCACCCACCGTTAAACCACCTCCGTCCACCCCTAAACCACCTACCCACAAGCCTCCACCCGGTGTGACGCCACCAACAGTGTGCCCACCGCCAACACCAACACCAACCCCACCTGTTGTAACCCCACCAACACCAACTCCACCAGTGGTAACGCCACCAACACCAGCCCCACCTGTCGTAACGCCACCAACACCACCGACACCAACCCCTCCTGTCGTAACACCACCAACACCAACACCACCGGTCGTAACGCCACCGTCACCAACCCCTCCTGTCGTAACACCACCAACACCAACACCACCGGTCGTAACGCCACCGACACCAACCCCTCCTGTCGTAACACCACCAACTCCACCATGCCCACCGCCACCACCAACACCAACTCCACCTAAACCAGAAACTTGCCCAATCGACACATTGAAGCTAGGCGCTTGTGTGGACGTTCTCGGAGGTTTGATTCACATCGGGCTTGGTGGAAGTAACGCCAAGAAAGAGTGTTGTCCAATTTTGGGAGGTTTAGTTGACTTAGACGCAGCCGTTTGTCTATGTACCACCATTAAAGCCAAACTTCTCAACCTCGACCTTATTATCCCCATTGCTCTTGAGCTTCTTATCGACTGTGGAAAGACTCCACCACCTGGCTTCAAATGTCCCGCTTGATTAATCAAGTGTCTTTCTATCGTGTTTTTTTTTTTCTTCTGTCTTTCAAGAATTTGTTGGGTTGCTAATCTCTTTGGGTAATGGGAGGTTAATTTACGTGTGTGCGACCTTTAATCACTTGTTTTATTGTACAATAAAAGGGGGTATGTTTGAGTTTTGTGAATGTAATTTTAAGAAGAAGAAAAAAAACTGTAAAACGGTATAACTCTCTTTCGATATAAAACAGGTTTGTATCTCAGTATCTGGTTACGCTTATTTTGTTTTTATGCACATACGTACGTAGTCACTTTGGGGTAAAAGAAATGTAATTTTTATTTGCCATGCACAATGCACCGAAGCACATATAATATGTGCCCCACAGCGTCGCTACTGACCAAGTTGTGTATGTGTATAATTTTAGTTTATATACACGTCTTTATGTACATGCTAGCAAAATATATATCATACTTTTTCCTCTTAAAATTGTTAATGAGATGGCTCTTAACCAAGTATGCGTCTCAAAATCACACAAATGATTACAACATTTGATTTGTGAATTAAAAATTAAAGGAAAGTAACTCTGTTGCTTGTGGAGATATTTTTTTCTTCAAGGTCTGGTATACTGTGATGTAACAATTAATTAATTATATATAGTAAAATTTGATATAATATCTGTACAGTTACTATATCTGCGTATAATACACAATACACAAAGTGACAACATGTAAATGAAGAATCATTGCAAAAGAAGTATCACACGACTATGGAATTTCATCCAATAAATAATAGTCAAGAACCGAAGAACGTAATAGCATGATTAATGGGGGAGTTAATCGCAGGTCATAGAGGGGGTTTTTAACCTGTGGGGCCCTTTTTTTGAGAAAACCGATCACCAAAATCACTAATTAAGGTTCGATCTTTGTGATATTTTTGCACTGTATGCGGATCCCACTGACACGTAGCGATCCGCGATTGGTGTGCTTTTAATTTTTTTTTTTTAAATAGACAAAAAACCAAAAAAAAAAGTTAAGAAATTTTTATGGGTTTTAGGGTTAAACATGGTCTTAGAGTATGTTTATAGGGAAAGAAATGTGGAGTCCCTTAAAAAGTGGGACCCATTTTTTTTTTTGTGAGTTTTTAAAAAAGAAGAAAAGTAGCAAATTGCAGACTGTCATGTGTATCATAAGACCCATGAACAGTACAATGTACGTCCCTTAATTAAACACCAAAAAGGACAGTCCTTTAGTTTTTGATGGGACCTACGTATTTTAAACTATTTTTTGAGATTCCTACGTTAAGGGATCCCCTCTAAACATGCACTTATCAGAGTAGGATTTTAACGAATATAAAAACTATTTTTTAATTTTTAACAAAAAAAAACTAAAAACCAGTTCTTAAATATAAGAGCATGATTAATGAGGAAGTTATTAGGGTAAGGTTTTTAACGGAATATAAATTTTTTTTTTATAACTTTTAACTAAAAAAACTAAGAATCGGTTCTCAAATAAGACATTTAAGAACCGATTCTTAATTTTTTAGTTAAAAGTTAAAAGACAATTTTTTTATATTCCGCTAAGAACATCACTTCAAGAACCTTTCATTAATCATACTCTAATCTCATCATTTTAAAACTAATTATAGAGAAGAAAAGAAACATGTTTTTCTTTAGAACTAAGAAACAATTTTTTTTTCTCTTTTGAAAAAAAAAATGAAACATGTTTTAAACTTGTTGGTAAATACGATTTTGGTATCTAAAGCAATTTGGAAATTCATTTCTTCATTGTTTTTTTGGTGTTTGGTTAAGTAACTGTGGATGTGTAATTGATTTTACGCATTATTGATATATTATGGATAACAGGATATGCATGATCTCCTGGACAAGATTTGATATCAACGAATAAATTGGAAAAAGAACAATATGTACAGGGAAATCAACAAAACATGTAGCTTGCAAGGTATACGATGTCAGGTATCTACTTGTTTTTTCTTTCTTTTTTTATTAAAAAAAAATGAGGTGATGCATCAACTATTGGAATCTTTATTTACACCAAAAAAAGATGAGGTGTTCTTATTGATAAACACCGCGTGATAACTTCTCCCGAGTGGTACAGTGGTATGACTTAAAAAAAAGTAAAACTTCGAAGTAATTCAACAATATTAAACATGTGTGACCACATCAATATGAAATCATTTTAGGCTTTATTTGAATACTAGGTGATTTTCCATTTCCATACACAGATATAAATATTTTTAAAGTAAATAAATAATAATAATTGATTACTATTTAATTTTCATTTTAAATTAATTTATAATTTATATGCATCATTTATATTAATAACATTATATTACTTTAATTATACTATAATTTTATATATGTTATATCTAGTAAATTTTCTATATGTTATTTCTAAAGTCTCATGCCTAGCGCTAGGAAACAATCGTCTTATGTCGTTCACATAGACACGGAGCTACCTGCATGATTTAGAGAGTCTTAATTTAGTCTGTATGTCGATGACAAAAAAAAAAGTCTCATACCTATATAAATTTTACAAAAGAACTAAAATTGTAAGAGTTGGTTAATATTTATGTTCATTTGTTAATATGTTTTAAGTTATCCTTTGATCAATAGAAGGTTGCATGTATAAGTAGTTGGTACATTTTTGGAAGTTCATGAACACATATCAATATTTACAATAATTATAATATTTATAAATTCTAAAAATATTTATGCTTTAAATTTATTGAATGTAAACTGAAATTTATTTTATATAATCTTAAAATTGAGAATTTAGATTTGCTTTGATATTTTGATTATGGTTATATTTAGTTTCACAAACATAAAAACATAAAGTTTAAAATAAAATTTAATATTAAGAAAATAAATAATTTAATAATGATAAAATATCATATATCTATCTCATTAAACTAATTGTTAATTGTAAATTATTTGATCAAGCGATGTTTATTGTTAAATTTATTTTTAGTTTTAAATCCAGAAACTATTACTCATATGCTGTTTCTAGAGATATATGGATGCAGTCCCACACTAATCTCTCAGTGTCCTTAATCTCAATATTGATCTCTTGCGTTTGTTCAGAATTATCGAGGAGAATGCAAGAGATTAGAAAAAACAACTCAGCATGATATCTTGGTTGGAGGATATGGAAAATGAGAAACAAGCTGCATTTGACAACAAAAGAGAACATATAGTTCACGTCATCAATGCAGCTATTATGGACAAGAAACTATAGGATGAAGCAGTAAAACATAACGAACCTGTCTTCTCAAGTTACTCATTCATCTTCCATCTACGACTTCATTCGTGAAGATACAGCGCTATACTGCATTGCTGATGCATCCTGGAAATCATCCACTGAAAAGCTGATAAGGTGGTCTTTGTATAGAAAAGAAGGCACCCTATTCATCCAAGGAAGCTTAGGAATTGTTCCAACAATTCGGCATAAAAGACTGAAGCAATGGCTGTCTTGCTAGTTGTTCAACAGCTAAACTGGTTGTCAAACAAGAACATATTATTTATAGGTGATATCACACGCAATTCTTCAAAAGCGCGGACACTTCATCATTATAAGGATTTTATTATCAATGAGGCAATAATGGTCCAAAATATCTTTAAGATGTCCAAGCTTAACAATTTCACTTTTAAACATATTCCTAGAAACTATATTTAAATGTTGATCAGTTAGGAAAAAGAGTCAGGTTAACCAGTAATAACCTGGCTCAATACCCTAAAGCCACTGTAATATAATTTTGAATTTTTTAACCTTCAAAGACACTTTATGTCTTATGAATTGCACACATACACACTTCATGCTGGTCAAGCACTTTGTGAGTGTTTATTATCTTTCATGCCCTCAAACTAACCAATTATCTCACTTCACTAAACCAGAGATATCTCACAAGTGGTTACTTTAATTTGAACGCAGATCCCCTTTTTCAAATTCACATCTCTAATTTCTATTTCGTATATCTCTCACTTCCTCCAATTTTGTTTCTCTTTTGTCTTTGAAATTCACGTGCGATGAACCATGACAAAATCGAAACCAAATAAAAAAGTGAAGAGTGTTAAGACGTCTGAGGATCTAGAAACAATATTGGAGGTTAGTATTTTGCCCCTTTGTACTATCATTTCATTGTAAAAAAAAAGTGTCTTAAGATCTTAGATTTTTAGATCTCGCTTTAAATTGAAAAATAATGCATGTTCCTCTTTTAAAATATATGAACCCTTAAACATAGATATCTACTAGGTGGAGTATTAGAGTGGATGAATTCGGGATTGGCCATGAATGAGTTCGGGATCCACTGTGGGGGAAGCTGCGGTGGAGTTTCAGAGAGTGGAAAAGCTCGGGATTCAGCAACCGTTTCACCGTCTCGAGAACCCTTAAAATCTCACTGGAATTTTCAAATCCATTGTCAAATAACCTCCTTCCATATTTCATTGGAACTAGCCAACTAGATGTGAGCATCTTTAATCCTTGAACTAGATCTGAGTGTCTTCGATCAATACTTTAGCTAGTCTTTTAGATTCAAGGGATGTGCTTTAGTTTAAAATCTGTCTTTTTTTCTAAATGGGAGAGAAAGACGTGAGTGTTCACATGAACTCGTGTCCACATTTTTCTCATCCACATCTTTTGTGTCCACGCTTATTCAATACACATATTACATTTTCTAGAAAAAACTCAAATAAGTGGTTTAATTCTATTCATCTATATTTTTGTAGGATTGAGAACTTTGTATATAAAACATTTTTTAGTTCAAATCAGAAACAAGCAAGAAATTATATGCTTTGTGAAAAAAAACGAGCTTGCCGTCAGAGAAGATTGAGCTTTCTGAGGTGTTTTGACTTCGTCTGGGAGTGTTAAGTACCATGTTCACTCTTCTGACTCGCTTACTAAGCTGTTGCTGAAGCACGGTGTGACTCAACCTGCTGCTGAATCCTGAGTGTAAAAACTATGGCAGAGTAGTCTCATTTCTGCTTGGTGCTTGCTGTGTCTCCTATATATATATATATATATATATATATATATATATATATATATATATATATATATATATCTTTCTTTTTTTAACCACATCTATATACATCTTGTTAGTTCTCTCTTTTACACCTTTCAGTTTTTGTTTGTGTTAGAAATATTCTCATTAGAAAGAGAATGTTTCTATACCATTATGGTCTTTAGGTAAACTTAATTATATTGAGATTGTTAAATCCTAATGAAATTTGGTAACCAATAAAATGGTAAAAAGGAGAACTTCTAGTGATGATGATTAACTAATGGACAAGTATCTGATTCTAGAAGGTTTCTCACTTGATGACTCATGAAACATGTGTCATTGTAGGAAATCATATGAATTAAGTTCAATGCATCAAAGAAGAACAAGTTCATTGTATAAATGAATGATTCTAGAACACTAAACACTTGTCATTACTCAACCATGATAGATGGTTGAGATTAAAGAAGAAACTTCCCAAGAAAATCATCAAGACTTGATGAGAAAGTTATTGGTCCCTCTCCCCACCTATAAACAGTGGCCTTTGGACCATCAAAAAGACACATCAAGAAAATCTAAAGAGAAACACATAAAGAAAGATTGTAGGCAAGGGGAGAGAAGATCTAACTCCAACTAAAACATCAAGAGATCATCTTGGGGGAGAGAAGGGTTAACTCCAACTTAAAGTTCATGAAATGATCTTCCATGATCATAACCGTTCAAGAAGATTTCCGCAATCATGAATCGAGGTATTCCGAAAATCCTCCTTATATTTCTATTATATATGTGATTAGTCTAGATGTTAAAGATCTTAGGGTTCATGTAAAATCATGTTTTACATGTGGTATCCGAGCTAATGGTTATAAACATCTACCTAATCCGGAAAGTATAACAGATTTATGTTTATGAAAGTAGATCAATTCTTAAGAAATGCAAATTTTGATCTAAAATAATGTTTAAGTTTTGGTTTAAAACCGGTGAGAGTTTTCAGAAATCTTGAATCATACATTATATGTGTGTATTCTGTTTCGATCTCTGAAATGAGAAATAATGAATGCATAATTTTTCTATACATATATCATATAGAATTAAATAAATAAATTTATGCATGATTTATAGAAAACAATATATTTATATATAAAGAAGAGGTGTACTCTCTTCTCCTTCACCCACCTCAGCAAATGACGTCATAAATTCAGATTCTGTGAATTGGGCCTTCGTTTATCTATTTGTTTGGGTCACAACCGTAAACATTTTTTCAACCCACGAAAATAAATCGGTGTGTCTGATAGCTATTAGGGTTTGTACACTTCATCTCCTTCCGCAGTCGAGATTTTCAGATTCTTTGTTAACCCGATCTCTTCATATTCTTGGATGTTCATAACTCTGCCATTAAGCGCATATCTATGATGAATGCTAGAGCTTAATGGTGCTATGCGGTGATATCACCTATAAAAAGGTAAGCTTTTCTGTTTGCATTCTTCATCCTAAATCTCTCAATTTCGTTTTAAGATGGCTAACATGACTGTTCTCCTATCTGATTTTCGGACCGGACTAACTTCCTCAAAAGAGTATGATACTACATCCTATGTGGCATGTCAGAGAAGAATCAACGGAGAGTCCGAGGTTGGAGTTCATGTTGTTTAGCTTTTGAAGACTAAAGTAGTCGGAGAAATCAGATGGCCTTTCGAGGAAGAAGTCTTGGTTAGTTTTTTTTTCTTGCTAAAATTCGAGAAGTCTTGGTTAGTTGCAGAGAAGGAACTATGAGTTTGTGTTTGATTTCTAATAGATTAGACCAAAAAGCTCAATTTATTGTTTTACCTCTGTCTGTTTCAGAACCCAAGCATGTATAATCTCAACCCAATGGTGAAGAACAAACAAGCCATGGATCATGCCGTTGATCCTAGCTTCGGAAATATTATGAAAAAAGTTCAGCGGTTTGGTAACAAAACTCTCTCCTTTCTCTCTTGCTCCACATTTGTCTGTTAGATTTTTTTAGTTTTTAGCATTATGATATAAAGGGAAAGTGAGGAACATGTTTAGGCCGTTTGAATAAGACAATTGACAAGTTATGTTCTCTTTTAACTGATCTTTTATATGTTTTAAAGCTAAAACACATATGACATGGAAGGATAATAAAGCTTTGGAGAATCAGAAAGTCACTGAATTTGGTGGAAAGGTTTGATTTTTTTCCCTGTTCCGTTGATAATGATTTCTTTCTTCTCAGAGTCACAGTTTTTACGAGATGTGTACAATCCTTTTTTGTTGTTTATTGCAGCTTCAAAAGAAACAGGGGCTACCCCTCAGTGTAGCGCGAGTTCAGATGAAGAAACAAAAGAAAAGAGAAGAGAAGAGAAGGAGGAGGTGGAGACATCAAGAAGAAAGGAAAGAAAGGCAAGAAAGGTAAGAGGACCCTTTATGATATCCTTTCTACTTTTTCTGTTTTGATCTGATCCTTTGTTCTGTTTATAAACGTCGTCATGTTGTTTTCTGTTTTGATCTTATGCCTTTGTTCTGTCTATAAACGTAGTCACGTTGTGTTGTTTTTCTGAGGAAATAACAAATTACTTCTGGAGTAGTAATTTCTCAACATTGTCTATTCTTTTTTGGTGCGTCAGGTTCTGTTTTGTGGGTTTTATCAAAAATAATCAACCAAGTTCTATCTTAGCCGGTCAAATAACAGCAGAGCAGCTCACAAAGTTTCTCTTCTACAGTGAATGGTTAATCTATGCAACATGGTGGGTAGAAGATAATTTATAGTCTTTGATGCAATCAGTTGGAGCGAGTGAAAAGGTCTTCCAAATGATGGATCTCAGGCCAAGTGATCAATTCATATGTAAAGGAAATGTTCCATTTTTTTGTTGTCAAAAAGAGCAGCATCTTATAAAAGTATGTTACCATTTATCAGATTTATGGGAGCTTGAGTTTGCTTATAATCAGTTGATATGACTCTTAAAGTCAAACCTTTTCAAGGATGACCCAGATAGTGTAAATCACTGTCAGAGATTGGTACGCTCGACCATTTAACGTATTTTTATTTATCAACTGCTCTGCAGGAACGAGACTGCAGAGAGACAGGACATATGGAGTTCGTAAATGTGTCCTTCTCCTATCCTTCAAGAGAAGAGGTATGACTGCGTTCGTGTGTGTAACTTTTGCAGTCTAACCTTTTGTTCTAACTTTTCGCTTTTGTGTTGATATACTTGAACTATATTTTCAGTGTATAAACGAATCATATCATATGTAAATCTCTCAGGTGACAGTGCTTCAAAACGTGAGCATTTCCGTGCGTCCCGGTGGAGTGGTGGCTATCATAAGTATTTATCTCAAATTTGTCCCCACGGTGCCCCAAACTTACTTAGAATGTCTCGGAAGTGATATCTGTACAAATCTGTTGTGTTCAGGTTGGTCTAAGTGGCAGTGGCATAAGCACAGTGGTTTGTCTTTTGCTGCAACTATACGAACCAAAAAAAGCGGTCAGGTAGGTTATATAAACACTCGCAGTAGAACAACATTTTCAAACCTTTCCTTCCTGAAAGCTTCCTTTTTGGATTCCAGATTCTACTCAATGGGGTTCAAGGACGTGGACAATATTCAAACGCTAGATGCAAAGCTGTTTTGATTACTTGATTTGCTAACACAACTGTCAGTTTATTCTTACCTTCATCACCTTATCTCTTAAGAGACAGATTTTCTTATTTCTTTCACTAGAGAAACATATGCTTATCATTCATTGTTCCTAATATTGACCACTCTCTTCTATTTTTCTTTGTTTCAGGTATGTGCATCTTGCAGAGTTTAAACACCTCTTCCATGTTAAGCTAACACCAAAGAATGAATACTTATGTTAATCTATTGTAAGCCATGCCAGAACTCTCAAGCTTCCAAAAGACTATGATACTACAACCGCTTGATGTTTGTATACCAGTATTGGAAGGATCCCAGGTCAATCTTATATGCTTGCTCCAACGGGATTGTCCATCAGTGGCACAAAGTACATGGTAATCCAGTGAGAGGCTTATGCTGTCATTCGAGGGAAGAATGTAACATAACTAATTATGAGGAATCTCTTGCCTTTTTTTTGGTAAAAATCTTTTGCCAATTTGCCTTTTTATTCCAAGGCAGTTGTTTTTAATGAATTAGTGTTATGGATGTGTCATCGTCGAAGGTGGTCAAGAAGGCGTATGTTGGTTGAGATGTAGCAACAATTAATTTATGATCAGACTCACAGTTTTAATAATGCTTATGAATCTTTTGTTTGCTTTCACGTCTTTGGTTATTTATGTTTTGGATATTTCCCAATTATATGGGCAATTTAATATTGTTTCCGACTATCTTTATTCGACTACAAATATAAGTTTTTTAAGTTTCTTAAGAAATAAAATGACTTTATCCTGACTACGAGTGTTAGGTGCCATTAGTAATGCACATCATCACACACATATATTTAGATTTAGCATTCCAGTATAAGATTTTTGTTTTACATGTGTTTAGATCTAATATGTCAAGAGATATTTTATATCACATGATCTTGAAAAGTACATACTGTATACCAAAAGGATATTATTACAATAGTCATTGTGCATAACAGATTCTTTGGGCCAGTGAGTTATTATTAGGTAACATTGGGGCTTATCCAATATACAAATAGACAGTAAGGTTTTTTTTTATAAAGATCTATTTAGAAAAACATCGAGTTATATAAAAGTTGAAAAATCAATGATTTATATAATACTAGGTGTTTTGTCCGCATATACGGACTTAATTATCTTTAAGTCAATTTAAAAAATTATCAAAATAAATGATTATTTTCATCCAAAAGATTCGACCTACAACATTAAATCTTTTTACATGATAAAGTTATTAACAAATTAAAAAAATTCTATTTTTTCCTTTAAAACTTTGAAAAAAAATCTAACATCTATTTCATTTCTTCTTAATTGATAAATAATATAAAAAAATATCTTTCAATTTGATAAATTGAATCAATAAATATACATTCAAAAATTGATCTTACAGAAAGAACAATATTAGTTTGGATAATATTACAATATATTTGAATTTATTTTTGTCAAACAGTATTTTTTTTTTGAATGATCTTTTATTTTATTATGATTAATTCATGTTTAATGTTTAACTATATAAAATATAAAAAATAAATTTAATTTAACGTGTGAGTTCAGAGACGAAAAATAACTTCACAAATATATATCATTATATTATATTATTATATTCTTTTAATTTGAATATAATTACGTATTATAAATTTCCATTTTTTCAATTATATACAATTAAAATTTTACTTTATGAATATTTATTTTATGTGTTTTCTGTTTTTGATTTTTTTATTAAAATATATTTTCCGGATAGCAATACAATATATATAGGAATTATCTTTTTATTTTTAAATATATACTTAGATTATGGATAATTCTTATCATTATTATTAATTTAAATCATTTATCTAATAAAATAAATATCATATTCGTTTTTATCTTTTACTGATTTATATATTTTATTCATTAAGGGTATAAACAATAATAACCACTCCAACACGTGAGAGGTCCATTGCAAAAAATCACTTCGCAAATAATAGTATATATATAGTTTACTCTAAACAATATACATATTAAAAATAGATTTTTGATAGTTTGAAAGTCATTTATATTAAGTTTTATAACAAAATACAAGGAATGATGTAAGGCCAAATTTAATTCTTAATGTATACTAAAACATATGTTACTTAACAAAAGAAACACATCTGAAATATTTTAACAAGAAAAAAAATTTCAATATGTAATATTAATTTAAAAATAATAATTATTTTTTATAAAGCATGCTTTATTTAGTATTTAATTACAATAAAAATATAAAATTTAACTATTACACTGAAACCTCTATAAATTAATAATGTTGGGACTGCACCAAAACTACAAGTTTTAGTAATTTATAGAGATTATTAATTTATCAATATACCAATTGAACCAAAAAAATCAATTTGGGACTATAAAATTATATTATTTTATAGAGATTTTTGTGTATATTAATTATAGAGTCTTATTTAAAAAGGTTATACTGTATCTATATTTTTATATGAAATCTATATTAAACATTTACTCTAGCTGTATAAATTATTTTAAACCTTTTCATCCCGCCCGTAGGGCGGGTCTGCCCTAGTATTTATATAAAGAGAAAAATTAGAGTTAAAGATATCACCACAATGACTTTACTCTAAAATGATTTGCGAAATGAAAATTATTGTTTAAATAAGTATTTGACATTTTGTGTAATAATTAGTTACCCACAGGTAGACTATGTACACAAAATAAGGTCAAATAACTTATAGAGTATTTGTATTGTGTAGACTAAGTATATCCACATATAACTTAGTCTGAGTAATTCAATACGCTACTCATAAATGTTTCTGAATACTATGATTATTGATGGAGTTATGGTTGCCACCCACATGAGAACCATAGATTCTTGGCATAAGCATTCAATAAATCATTTATGTGTTGATTATTTTTAAAAGCCTAATTTAAACTTGTGTATCTCAAAATTATAAATTTTATAAAAGACTTTCATATGAAGTTGTCTATTCTAGTCCTTACGGGAACCGACTTCTCAGAAGGAAAAGTGAAAGTTGAATTCATATTAAAAAGTACTATACTTGAATTTGACACTCAATAATGAGTCAAGTCACTGATAGTAGATAGTACTTAGGATGAAAAGAATTTCCATAAAACTTGGTAAAATTGAATAGACTGAGAATTATGTTCTTAAGATGACAATAATTATAAACATCAAAACTTTCCTTATGACTGCTCAAAAAAAAATCTAAAATGATCTTAAATATATAATAGAACGGTTTAAGATTGCAAGAAAACCACTTGAGGAAAACTAATGGCAAATCTTACAACTATAAAGAATAATGACATAAGGTCTATGCATGAATTTTGCATTGAAATGACCTATCTTTCAGCTAAATTAAAGAATTTAGGAACGAATGTGGAAGATTAATTTCTTGTCCAATTTATCATAAATTTATCTTTTCTTATTATGAACCATTCCAAATTATAGTACCATGTATGTAAGATGGATATTGAATGAATTGGCTAATAAAATGGTTCAGTAAGAGGATAGACTTGGCCGTAAAGGTATTTGATGTCACTCAAATGTTTAACCCTAAGGAGTGATTTACTCTCTCAAATAAGAGGTTCAATCGTAGTACTTAGGGATCGAATCCACAAGGAACTAGAGTCACAAAAGATATAATCCTAAGTGATTAAGCTAGGTTGAAAAGGTTTTAAAACAGTAAATAAAATAGGTAGCAATGGTAAGTTGCTAAGGAAAATAGGTTTTGGGTTTGAAAACAATGAAAGAAAGTAGTTAGATTCAAGGTTACTATTCAGAAAATCAGGATTATAAATCTATGGATGTCTTAACGAATTGCTTGCGAATATATGAGAACTTCAACCCTTAGATAAATCTATAGCTGTCGCTAGTAGACTCGTCCATTGATCTGATTTCCGACTGCATCAATCGATGTTGCTATCGCTGTGTCGATCGATATATGATGCCGTCGATCGATGACTCTAGAGGAGTATCGATCGATATAAAGTATCTTATCGGATTGAAACTGTGTTCACCCGAGAATTTCTATCAGACCGGCTGTCGCATCGAGCCTTAATAGAGTCTGGGTTTAGCTAAATGAT
>CAKOAT010701820.1:425018-499355 GCA_932364175.1 Eruca vesicaria subsp. sativa | reverse complement strand
CTAGGTAGCAAGTCTAGAGTAAGCATTAGGGTTCATTTGGATAATGAATATAACAACTCAACAATCCATAGTTGGGGCTAATCCCTCATAACTATTTGAACCCCAAATCTAACAGATGAATCTACTCAGACATAGCCAAGAGATTCATAGCAAAAGAATAAGATGAAAAGAAAATACTTTTATTGCTTAGGTAAAAATACTACAAAACTTTCTTAGTAGATCTAATTGTTCTTCTCCTTTTAGGGCTCATATGCATAACTATAAATATGGAGTACAATTAGGTTAAAAACTCGTCAGGGGCAGTCTTGTAGTTTGGTGAGAACTTGGGCTTCAAGTCGGCCAAGTAAATCTTGCTCATCACGCTCTGTATCGATCGATGGTACATTGCGTACATTGATCGATGGAGTATCTCGACTTCAACTTCTACGGAATCGTCATCGATCGATTACACAAAGTGTGTATCGATCGATATGTGTCTCTCAATGTCGGATCTTCATAGTCAACTTGTAAAACTCTCCTTTAAGCTCCATAAGGCACCTAAATCATCACTTTACAACAAAATGCTCCTGAACCTGAAAACATACCTAATAGACTCCAAAACATAGATAATTATAATAAAAACATATAGAAAATATGACCAAAAACGGGTCAAAATCATGGTATATCAGTATTAAAGTTGCCTATTATGTTCAAAGAGCTAGACTTAAGTAGGTCATAAAGCACCACCATCCACAATGAATATCAAGTAAATGAGAAGAAAATGCAAAGAAAGATGACAGATGAAAATGTCTGAACACTTTCAGAAAGATTGCAGTAAAGGAAGAAAATAATTCGAAAAGAAAGGTAATATTTTAAGTTCCTTAAGGATTTTCGAATCTATTCTTATAATATTTCTTCTAAAACTTTGTCTATGAATAGTGGTGCTAACGTACATGTAATTAATTCCGTGCACGATTTATTTATGATCAAAAACCATAATTCAAATGAAAACTACTTACTTATGGGAATTAGAGTGAAGTGCTAACTAAAGTTATGGCACTTCTCATCGCAAATAGTGGATTTTATATAGATTTATTTCAAACACTTTATGTTCCATCTATCTCACATAAGTTTTAGTTTCATTGAGAAAACTTGATGACTGGTATTTTAAGTAGACTTCAAGAGATGGTTGTTCAAATTAATTTTGAACTCTAATTGAATTGGTTCAAGAATATTAGTTGATGGTCTCTATTAGGTAACTTTGCCTAATCAACTTTTTAAAAACATCTATTTTTTCACATTAAAGGGAAATTAAAGCATAAACCATGTACTAATAGTAAGTAGCTGTTGTGGCGTAACAGATGGAATTATTCTAAATCTTTATTTTACCAACAATAAATGTGTGTAGATTGCATTAAGGATAAGCAAAAATACACTAAGAAATGAGCCAAAATAAATACAAAGCTTCTTGAAATTAGACATACAAATATTTGTAGACCCTTTAACATTTTATCTTTTGGAGATGAAAAGTATTCAATATCTTTATTAACGATTATTCACATTAATGTTATATCCATTACATAAAAGTCTCAATTTTGAATACATTACAAGTATTCATAGTTAAGTAGAGATGTAGTAAGATATAAAAGTGAAAATCATAAAGGTATTTAAAGATAATGAATTTATGGCAAATATGATGAAAAGACACAATGTCTATATTTTGCCAAATTTCTCCAAAATTAAGAATTATATTAGTACACATCCTGGTTCTCCATGGCACAATGGTGTAGCTTAAAAACATAATCGTACTTTTATGTAAATTGTTTGATTTATGCAAATTCACTTATATCCTTGTGGATAGATGCATTATGTGTTGCAGTCTGTTTCTTGAATAAGGTTACCAGCAAAGCAGTTCTCAAGACTCTTTTTGATCAAAACTCTTTTTGAACTACATAAATTCTACAAACCTAGTATGGGACATATCAAAGTATGACGATGTCCAATTTAAGCAAGAACATATAACCCTCATGAAAAGAAATTAGATTTCAAAATGATCAGTGGTTTCTTTATAGGTTACCCTGAAAAATCTAAAGGATATAAGCTAAACCATAGTACATTTATAAGAATGTCAACATTAGTGGGAGTAATATAGATTAAGAAATGGTCATTCAAGAAGTTAGGATAAATAATATGTTGCACTAAATTATGAATAAATGACCATATACTCCATGATGAAAAGTTGTCAATAATGATCAAGTACATGAAATTAAAGAGGAACAAGCATTAGGAAGATCTACGCGTATGAGTAGATTTGCTATTTCCAATAAGTACTTTATCAAGTAAAATTTGAAGAATTGAATTTTAGAGATCTGGTTTCTTATTCAGAGCCATAAAAGATCTTAATTCTGAAATGAATCGATGCTATGAAAGATGAAGTAAACTCGATGGTTGAAAATAAAGTATGTAACGTCGTTCAATTACCTTACGAATAGACTATTTGAGTGTAAGTCGATCTATAAGACCAAACTCAAATATAATGGAAATATTGAACAATATAAAGCCTACTTGTAGCCAAAAGTTTAAATCGGAAAGAAGGCATCGATTAGACTAAGTCTTTTTCTCATGTGTTTATAAGACTCCATATGAATTATCATCGCCTTGGTAGCTCAGTATGATTTTGAGTTCCATAATGGATAAAAGAATTACCTTTCTTAATAGACTTACAAAAACTGTGTATATGTCAACCTAAAGTCTTCATAATCGAAGTGCAAAGGAAGACGTGGTCTACAAACTAAAGAAACCAATTTATGAACTGAAACAAACCTTGAGAATGGTATTTGAAGTTTAATGAAACCATTAAGGAATAAAGTCATGTATATACCTCAAGATCAGTGGGAGTAAGTTCATAATTTTGGTGTTGTGTGTTAATGATATATTATAGGACAATAGTCATCTTGGTCCATTACATGAGACTAAGAGATGTCTTCTTAAGAACTTTAAATATTAATGAAGAAACCTATGTGACTGGAATGAAAAATTCCATTATAGATCACTTGATATGTTAGGGTTATCTTAAAAGTATATATATTTATAAATTTCTTGAGAGATATGGCACGATAATGTGTTCTTCTAAGTAGTGTTCCTATGCAGAAAGGTGACAAGCTTGATAATGAAAGGGAACTTAAAGAAAAGAAAAGTTGAAAACAAATTTTGAGATACCTAAAGAAACAAAAAAAAGCAGTTGTTCACATATAAGAAATCATCACACCCATAGGTGGTTGGATTTTCAAACTCAGATTTCAGTAGACATAAAGGGTTTAAGCATTACAATTTTAGCAAAGTGTATCTCATCAAATGTGATGCCTTACTATGGAAATGCTTATAATTGTAATTGCTTTAAATGTCCAATAAGGAGGCTGAGTATGTGGCAATATTATGGGGCTTCTATAAAGTTAGTTATGATTGCAAAATTATCATTGAGTTATAGACTGTAAGTGTTCGACTCTTTATGTGATAAAGAAATAGGCAATCATATTTATAAAAAGACATGATATCTAAAGGTTCTAAGTATATGGACATTAAGATTGATATATGTCATTTAAGTAAGATTTCAAAATAGAAAAGTTTGTCATTACGCATATATGCACTAAACTTATGGTCACAAACATATTTACGAAAGATTTATATCCATAGACATTAAAGAAAATCTAAAAATTATAGGTCTAATGGATAGCTATTAAAGTCGTTTGATTATGTTTAGCATATATTTTACAATATATGAGCTCTTAATGACTTTTGAATCTTTTATATTCTGCTTCCAAAGCGTGTACACATTATCGTTGTTGGATTAATGATTACAGAATAAGTCTTTAAACAAGACATAAAAGGGACCATAGTGATAACTCCTACTTATGGTCTAACCTTGATAGTAATCAGTGTAGTAGTGCATGGAAGGAATCGTGTTGCAAAATAATATGTGCCCGCTATGACTCTCATTTACTATTAGATTAGCTAAGACAATTGTGATGACCAAATAAAAGCAAGATTTAACAAATAATGTCGGTTTTATGATTCTCGATACTTAAGTTAATAAGTTATACCAACGACCAAGTGGGAGAATGTTAGAAATATTCTCATTAGGAAGAGAATGTTTCTGTACCATTATGTGGTCTTTAGGTAAACTTAATTATATTTGAGATTGTTAAATCCTAATGACATTTGACCTTCCGTCGTTAATGATCTGCGTGATTGCCTTCCATTGCTCTGGAGTCAGATCACCAGCTCCAGTACTGTGGGAATTAGTCGCATGAGCTGTATGTGCTGAACCACGCCCAGTTGCTCCTCCACGACCAAAACCTCCATGTCCATTACCTTTGTTTGAACCTTTCCCTCGTCTCTCATTTATCCATTCGGGGAAGCCAATAATTTGCCAACATTTCTCATTATCATGTCCTGGTTTCCCACAATTAGAACACGCTCTCTCCCACCATACCCTTGATTGTAATTTTCAGAACGTGCTGCTTTATTTGTTGTATCACGATTCTCTGCCTTTGATATGGTTCTTGACGTATCCTCTACTTGTACGTCTCTAACTTCTCTTCTGCTCGCAAATCCAAAGGCTTCTTGTTGAGCTACTTCTCTTGACTTCGCTGTATTCAATCTCGCCTCTTCTCTAATTACTTTGGCATAAGCTTTACCCAAATCGGGCAATTGATCAGCTTCGATTATTGCTGTTACCACGTTGCTGAATTTGGAGTCATCCATCCCCATGATAAACTGATGCACTCTTTCTTCCTCCCTTTCTTTCTCATAGGCCGCAGCCGCTGTACAGCTGCAAGCTGGAGGTGGTTTGTAGGTTTGAAGCTCTTCCCACATCATGCCAAGCCAACCATAATAGTCGATTACAGGTTGTCCGTTCTGTCTACACGACACTAGCTGTTCCATCAACTGATGAACACGTACCTTATTTCCAATCTCAAAACGTTTTTTTCAGATTCTCCCACAATTTGTGAGCTTCTGTTATGAATGTCACAGTAGATCTTACTTTCGGCTCTATTAAAGAACGGATCCATCCTACTATCATCGAATTAACCCTCAGCCATGACTCCAACTTTGCACTCTCTTCGCTAGGTTTCGGGAGACTCCCATCAACGAAGCCCATCTTGTTCTTTGCTCTGAGTGCATTGACCATCTCCATCGCCCACTCGTTGTAATTGTCACCCTTCAACTGAACGGATGTGATTAGGGCTCCTGGATTGTCTGAGGCGAACAATGCGTATGGTGAGTTTACCATCGCTTCTCCTTGCTTCGTAATAACTTGTTTTTCTTCGTCCCCCATTAGGAAACTTCTTCTTCTCGCAACAATTCTTAAGCAAAGATTTATTTAGATCTCCACTCTGATACCATGTAAGTTTATAGAACTGCCTGCTTTTATTAAACGACTTACAACTTTATTTATACCACTCCTATAACCGACTTGGTCAGGATAGACTTCACAACTAAATACATCATTATCTTATAAAACATCATACATATCTCTAACTTGCATCATTATCTTTAGCCACTCCAATAGACTACAATAATAGCCTATGCTTTTGTAAAGCCCATAACTGGTTTTAAAATTCACAGTGACAATAGCCTATACCTTCACATTCATACCAGCATCTCTGAATCATCATGAGCACAAAGCCATGAGTCCATGACTGAGTCCTATCTCTGCTTGGTGATGTGCCTCCTTTACAACTTTTAGTTTGATGCTAATTAACAATGGCGATGTACTTTGAGTTGCAATTTTTTTTTCCATAATTAAAATCCTGCATTTCGTGAAAGCATAAACAGAAAGATCTTTCCGCATATGCATAGATGTTGAAAGCATAAAGTTAGTTTAATTCATATTTATTATTATGAGTTAATTCTATTCATTACTTGAATATGAAGCATCCTTCTTGTCGTAAAGAGTTTTACACGTAACGGCACTATTTTAAATCAAGTTCTTATTTCCTTCAAAAGATTTGTTTTTTTTTTCCAGGATCTTGAAACTACAAAAGAGTGACGTTTAAGGAATAACAATATATAACTCATACTTCTTGATTCTTGTCTACATTCTTGGTATCTCTTTTCACTAAATGAAGCTCACAAGATTCAAGTTCGTATCACCAAGAACGTAAACATCTCTTCGTTAATATGGATCTTATATTAACTTTTTCTTACAACTTTGTGACTGCAAGCAAAAATAAAATAGAGCAAATACTGTAAAAGACTTTGAAAAAAAATAAGAAACAAATTGTGAGTACAATCCGCCTTCTTATGATCTCTCTTTATCGCCACTCTATATGTACAAATATCATTGTAAGCTAAACGCTACAGATTCAGTTCTCGACACTAATCAAGAACAGAGCTTAGGAAGTGATCTGTTGTTTCCTCTGCTACTGCTCTTGGTTCTCTTCTTGATAACTTCCATCTGAGTCTGCATTTTCAAACACGCCCTCTCCAACTCCATTACCCTCCACTGTATTCCTTCTATATGCTCTTTCAGCTTCTCATTGTCTCCTGAAGTCTCAACCTTCTCCACTCGTAGTATGAGCTGCTTCTGTTCTTGATCTAATGTTTCAACCCCCTGAAACTTTGCGTTACGTGAAACATGTGCTCTTGACTCCGTTGAAAGCTTCTCATAACTTATAGTTCTTATCAAGTTAAGTCTTTCACTACTGGTTAATCCTGCATGTGCCTGAACAAGCCAAAGAAACTTGTCATATTTTCTATTAACAATTTCAAGTTCTAATATCATTATTGAAATGTTACCTCGAGATACATATCGATGGCTCGGTAGATATCTTCATGAGACTCTCTCGCTGAATCAGGAACGAGTGTGAGTAAAGACAGAAACTTTGAAGGTTTCAAACAAGGATCAGGTGCTACTTCAGCTATGTACTGATCAATCAACCTCGCCACTTTCTTCAACTGTGATCCTCTTTTTGCTCCGTCTAGGAAAGCTTTTGTGAATCTAAGAACAAGATTCACATAGTACAAGTGACTCGACTTCATTGGAGATGGAACAAGGAGATTGTCAAGCGTTGCTTGTTCCAGTTGCTGACCAATCATAAGCTCAAGTTTGTTCATAACACTTTTACTTATGTTTAACCCAAGAGCTAGCCTCAGAACACCGAAAAGACTCTTGTAAGGAACGCAGCTTCGGTCCAACACGTAAAGAGTGTCAATAGTCGTTTCAAGAATCTCTCTTTTCTCATTTGATGATGACACAGAACAGAATTTGACCTTCTGGTAATAGAACAAGAACCTAGTGATGGTAACGTTATCAAACTTCCTCAACACCATCACCTTCAAGAATGTTGCCACCAAAGCAGGGCTTAGAACAAGAACCTCATCGAACCACCATGTTATCCGAGAAGAGCTGTTCTTGAAACTCTCTGTGCTTTTACTGTCACAAGAAAACCTAAACAAGCTGCTATCTGGTGAAGGGGAACATGCAGCACTAGAGGGACTCGCTTCAATAGCTAAACACAGTTTCTCCACCAGCGCATCCATCAACTTAACGGCTAAAGAGTCAGCCTCAGAGGATGTCTCAAGTTCTTGACACTGTTTCAAACCAACAAGCACCTCTGGCCAAGCCCAATACCTAATCTCTTCCAAACACTTCTCTGTTTGTACCAAGACTTTAGTGACTTCCATGAACTTAGCAGCACAATGCAACATGACTACATTTGAAGGCATCACGGTGCATTCACCGTTGTTGTAGCAGAATCTTGACAAAAGCTCGAAACTCTCAGCTCCACCAGGGAAGTCATTAAAGATCACCTTGAGATTACCACTGGAGCAAGGAGACGACTTCCCAAGCAGTTTCCTCAATGTTCCAGAATACTTGCATATGATTTGCTGAAATCAATAACCAAACTCAAAAGTCATTAAGTGAATCTTGAAAGTCCCACATGAAAAAAGGTTTAAACTTTAAATGCCATGTTACTGTTTTTGAAGGAATAAAGGCAAAAACAATGATGAACACTTATTACAAGGCATAAAAGAAATTAAATATCTAACTGCACAATGGTCTCTGTGTCACAGCTAAGTTGAGAACAAAAGGGAAGTGAATAGTGTCCAAGCAAATTGCAAAAAGATTGCAACTTCTTAACCTCTTCTTAATGTGTTATCTTTCCTATTAATGGGCAAGATTTTGTTTGTTTGCAGAGAAAGTCAAAGGAAAGGTATATAACAAAACATGCAATAAATGGTGATTGAGACATCTCCTTCATCACTCTACAAGACACAATCAGTTACAGTTCTGAATTAGTTATTGGTTTTAACTAAGAGAAAAGAAGCTTTTTGTGCCCTCATTTTAAGGTAATTTAGTGATAGAACAACATTAAATGCTGAGTGTAGCAGAATCACAGACCATACGTGAGCCGTTAATATTATCATATAATCAAAAACGAATCACAGAAAATAATAAATAAACTAAAATCACAGTTTTTGATGAAGAAATTAGACTCCAAATGACTTTTATTAACATCCAAGGCAAGAAAACAAAATAACTATAAGAAAATTTGGAAAGACCCAGATAAGTAAAAGTGAAATTAACACTGAGAAATGGTTAAAAGTTTGGATTTTTCAGCCTAGTTTTACCTGTGTGGAGGCTTGTAAGAGTAAGAGTTATTTACCTTACTGAGAAAGATAGATTCTTCTCCGTTGATGTCCACTTCAAGAACAGAACAAGATTCCATAGCTAAAAACACAGAAAGAAACTAAGGTAACACCCAAAAACAAGAACCCACCAAGATAACAAGATTCTCTCTCTCTCTGTCTTGATTTTTGCCCAAAAGGAAAAGAGAAAAAGAGATTGTGGTAAAAGAGAGAGAGACGATGTGGATTTATGCTGAGAAGAGGAAGAAGACAAAGAGCAAAGGAGCAAAGAAACTTTTGTTGGTTTTCTGATTGTCAGATCTGTATGTAAGACTTTCTCTTCTTTTATGTCTGTCAAGTCAATTGGTGAAGCACCACCAACAAACTTGTGGTGGGTTTGGTTTTTTCATATGTTCATGGGGGAGAGATGGAAAATTTTAGAGAAAGATAAAGGGACCAAGCAACAAAGGCGTGTCCAAACCAACGTCACTCTACTCTTTACTGTATATTGTGTGTGATATTAATATGCAAACAAACAAATGAGATGAGAGAGAGAGAGAAGAGAGACCTATTATCCGTGACATTCTTGCTAAAAACAGTTAAAAAGAGATGATATTTTGTTACAATAATATAAAGTAGTTTTTCCTTGTAGATTAGATATATTGTTACTTTGTTGGTTAAGGACTATGACAACGCATTTACCCTTTTGATCAGCTGATCAATCAGTAATTAATCATTTATTTTCCAGGTAAGTATGATTACTATAAGCCAAATGGGTGAAGCTTTTTAGGCCATGTTCCTCTCTTTCTCTCATCATGCTGCTTTGATTACCTCTCTAATTAAGTTTACTAATTGTTTTGGATAATTGCATCTCGTGAATCGTAGACCAAACTTAGCTATTACGAGTCTTTAAAACCAAATGGATTCTGCCTTTGTAACCAAAAAGTTACGAACCTTAACCCTGTAAATGATGTTATTAATTTAGCGAATGATTAAATCGTGTAAATGTTATTATTTTTTACTAGAACAGAAATATATTGTTTGAATATAACAAAATAGTTTTAAATCTATGGTTCTAACATGTATTAGAAAACGGATGTTTTCATGCAAGATTACTATTTTTTTATACGAAAGATAGTCCACTAACGAAGAGATTTGGTCGGTATTGATGCTCTTAACACTTAAAATCTTATCTATGAGATATAAGACTATTCAATGCCTTGAAATAAAGTTCCATACAAATCACGAATCTATTATATAATGGACTATATAATAAAGGATACAACTCAATATATGAATTTTTTTTTGAAGATACATGAATATCTATTTTCTTCTTGATGATTGTAACATGCAACTTTAAACTATATAATATATAGACACAAAAATAATATCAATTGTTGACAAACCCAAAAGAAATAATATCAATTGGAAAATAAAAATGGTGTATTATACTTTAGATGACATAAAAAGCAGTAGAAATACTATTTAGAAAATAACAAAAAAAAATATAGTTGTTTAATAAAGAGGGCACTGCTACAACAGAAGAGATAAGTGTGATGTGTTTTTAATAGAAAAGAAAAATAAACAAATTGTGACTGTGTGTGGTGAGGTGTTCAACTGCTCATTCACCAAAGCTCCCTAACGTGGTGAACAAAAAAGCCATGGAACGGGGATCACGTGAGCTCACTCTTATGCTTTTAACCCTCACATAATAAGGTATTAACAAATAGTAGCGGTTCTGACCTGCTAGGGCCCAATAGTATTTATCCATCTAACGTAACTAAAATGTTTTATTTGTCTGAATTTGGTGCAACGTATCTAAAATGTTGATTAGTAGATGATAGATGGATGGTCTGGTCTAAGTTAATATTTAAGAAACTGCCGATGAATATAACGATGAATCATGCCCCACAAATTTTGCGGTCAAGTTAAACTGGTGAATCCTTGCATTCACAGCTATATATCGTTGGGCCAATGCGGCCACGTTGGTCCATTGGGTACTTTTGGAGATTTGGACCGTATGGGGTCATATCTTTTCATCTTCTACTTTTTGCTTTGAAATTGTTTTGGAGGGATTCCTGCTTTTTGTGTTCAAGTGTATTATTGAAACGTACGGAGGATCATTGCTAACATAATTGCATAAAGTTTAAAACATATACTTTCTCACCAACCTATATGTGCAATAGTATAAATGCACACTTATGAGCGCTAATTAGTAACAAAATAATTATATTTGTCGTATACTTAGTTTCAAGAATATTTGATACTTCTTTTCTTTTTCTAACTGAAGGTCTGAAACTTCTTTATACTTTTCTTGTCAAAGGTTTTGCATTGATTGATCATATAAAAAATCAAGAGACTCATTTCATATTTTAAATGCATTGATTAATCATATATGGTAACATTATGGAAATATTGAGTAATTTTTATATGTTTTAATAAATATTATATGTGTTTTATTATTACTTTATATAATTCTGTGTTATAATAAATTGTATTTATGAACATCTTGTTTAATAATTTTTAAATATGTATGTATTACTTATCTATAGAAAGTTTACTGACTATATTTCATTTATTTTAAAATTGAGGAGTAAAATGCAAATTACATAAAATTTTGAAAATAATTTTGAGGTTTTTTGTTGGAGTAACCCACCTTTAAACTTTCATTTTAATGATCTTTGGCTTTCAAAATGAGGCTTTTTGTTGGAGATGATCTAATTAGTAACAAAAGGTTTTGCATTCTCTTTATGATAAAATCTATTTAGAGAGCACATTTGTTTTCAAATGTTAAATGTCAATACAAACGTTTTACAGTGAATCGCTTTGATCTTTCTGTGAATGCTTCATCTTCCTTTAGAGCATGTTCATTGGTAAGAGGCTATGAAGGGTTCTTATGATTAATTTTCTAGTTAATTTTGTGGTTTGAAAAGTTAAGAACCCTTATTAGTCTAATTAAATTTCTCCTCCTCCAAGGTGATAACCTTATTGAGGTTCTTAATTTTTTTTAAGTTGAATTATTGAATTTCATAACATGAAAGAAAAGCATACATAAACTAAGTTTTCGAAATGGAAATTGACATTCGGAAACTTCTCATCAACTTTGTAGCAAAGTAATATGTAGTTTCATAAGAAAATGACTTTGTGTGATAAATGCATTTCACAATTTAACAGTATTAAAACTCAAAAACAAACTTGCATAACCACGGGCCTTGAGTCCTCTGATTTTTCATGTTCCTTCATCAGCAACTGTAACATAGCATCATCCCAACAATACGTTTAAGAAAACAGAAATGCGAAGAGAAACCTTATTCAGTTGGTTTCATGTTCTAGAGTGATGTGCTAAGAACCTAAAGAGAGAGTTACGATCTAACCTTGTTGTTGATCAAGTTGTGGAGCGCAAAAATAGATAATGAGCATCATCTCATTTGTTTTCACTGCACATAATAGTAAGACTCATGGGATCCAATGCTTCAAGAAAGCTAAACAGACATAAATAACAAGTGCAGGAAGAAACCAACCTGAGAAGGCCTTGACCGACTCGTTCACATTCAGGTTTGGAAGCAAGTTGAAGACATCCTTCAGATTTTAAGAAGAACGTTTCATTAGATAGACACAATAAGTGTATAAACTGCAAAAAAATCACATTTGGAAAATGTCAATGAAAATTATGCAAGTTCTAACCTGCAAATGGTATAAAATCTCATGATAAAACCATGGTACAAATGAAAAATAAAAGAAACCATCTAACATCAATAAGTAGATAATTGCATACCCCTGATAAAACCATAAAACTCCTCCTTCAATCTCAATAGATATGTATTTCACATGGCATCCACATTTCGAAAGAGAGAGTTTCAATCCTCCTTCATCACTCAACAAGCCTAGCGAGAGTCCAATCTCCATGCCTTCAACCTGCGAGAATCAGCACTCATCAAACTCCCTTTTGTAAAACATATATAACAATGAGCAAATCAACACACCTACTAAAAGTTACTATGTCCTAAGTAATAACCACAAAACAGCAAAACTGAACAGAGTCGGTCTGTGTGTGTGAGGGCGGGAAGAAGAAGGTTTGTATGAGAAGGAAGAAGTAGCATCACCTAACATCCATGGCGGAGATTCCAAGTTTTGTTTTTTTAATAATTCTCACGCCAAATAAATGAAGAAGCTTTGCTTGTTCTTCAACCAAGAAACTAAACAAGTCACATGATCAACGGGATCAACGACGACGAAGAGAAAGAGGACGAAGAGAAAGAGGATGAAGAGATTTCGACGATATCGAAAAAGAGAGAGAACCAAATTGTTTTCAAGCCAATACGCATCTGCCAAGTTAGGGGTTTTTACTTTCTCCTAATTAAGTACCGGTTTATTCTAATTTTTGCCTTTTTCATTTTATTTTTTCATTGTTTCCTCTAGAACCTCTCCTAAACCCCCTGATGGAGCTGGTGTTTCCTATCTGAGAACGACCACATCGTTTTCTTACATAGACGATTTCACATAATTTGTTGTTTACTAAAAAAAAAGTTTTGTATGCCCATAATCCATCCTGACCTAGATCTAACTTGTTAAATGTTATCAATCCAGGCCCAAAATATGCACTCTCTCCATAACAACAACTTTTTAGCTCTCTCTTGGGTTGAAGTTGCAACAGATTCTAAAAATTTATGATGAACTGGAGAGAACATCATCCATCTTAATTCACTCTATTTTGACAAACTCTCCCAAGTTCCCAACTTAACCCCGACAAATACAAATGATTCTAGCTTAGAACAAAATGTGGATTTGTGGATCTAATTCAGTTTGTGGATCTAATTCAGAAAAACTCCAAGTGGGCTTCTGTCTCATGTGGTCCAAACACATTATCTCCCGAAACCTGAAAATAGAATGTCCAAGTCTCAGCCCAATTGGAATCACTTATCAATACGGCTACGTTTTGGAAACGCAAGTGGAGAAAGCTTGTTATAAACAAACTTTTGAATCTCATCATCTTCAACACAAAAAAGAGAGAGAAAACAGATCAAGAGCAGAGAGTCTAGAGAGATAAAGCTGAAACTTAGCTTGGTGATCGTGAGGGTGATTATCGACAGAGTTGCGAAGGCAGTACACGGTTGAGTCAAACCATTCCTGTGGTGACTTTCCGATTTCACAGAGGAAACGATCAGTTTGTTGTTGTTCTCTTGTAAAGCTCTGTTTACGTGTATTCTCTATTGGATACATTCTATATTGATCGTAATTAATAAGTGAATCAGTTGAGTGACTCCGATTCCCTCCCCGGTGAGTAGATCAACGAACACCTGGTGAACAAATCTTGTGTGTACTTGTGTTTTCTCTCATTGTGATATCGAACCTGAAATGAAACAACTCAAACATAAACACATAGAAGAAGTTAAACCTAAGCTATTTGAATCTGATATCTCTACAAGTGGTATCAGAGCACAAGGTTTAGTGTTAGGTCTAAGGTCAGATCTGATAGAGAGGTTTACTTATCTGTGGTTGTTGTTGCAGGTTTGAGTGATCTTGTTGCAGTGATCTTCTGGTATTCATCGTCTGAATATGGAACCAGCACACGGGAAATTTCAGATAGACAAGTTTGATGGTAAAGGAGATTTCGGTTTATGGAAGTTTAAGATGATGGGACAACTCGAGATCCAGGGGCTTCTGCAAGCAATTATGGATGGTTTCACCATATATTCTAAGTCAGAGAAACAAGTAGAAGGTGGAGAACCAGTAATTGATCAAAAGAAGGCATAAAAGGATCTAAGAGTACGAAGCTTACTAGGTGCCAGTTTGAGCGACTCTATAGTGAGGAAGGTTATGAATGAACCGACTGCTCTTGGAATGTGGAAGGAACTGTGGAAGCAGTATCAGCTCAAGTCTCTTCCCAATAGAATCTTTCTAAAGAAGCAGTTCTCCTGCTACAAAATGGAAGAAGACAAATAAATAGAAGAGAACGTGGACGTGTTTCTTAAATTGATAGCTGATCTGGAAAGTCTGAAGATTACCATATCAGATGAAGATCAAGTGGTCCAGTTGCTCTCTGGTCTTCCTGCTGCGTATGAGCCACTGATCCACACTCTTCAGTATGGTTTGGGAACAAAAAAAACTCTTACAGTCTCTGAAGTTGTTACCTCAGCATATTCAAAAAAATCAAAGCTTAGACAAAAAGGGTTATTGAACAAAAAGAAACCTAACTCTGAAGGTTTATATGTTGAGTCAAGAGGAAGGTCATCTAAGCGACAAGAAAATGGTAGCAATAGTAAGAAGAGTTACAGATCAAAGAGTAGAGGTGATAGATCAAAGTGCAGGTCAAACAAAACAAAGAAAGGAGCATGTTTCAAATGCAGCAAAGAAGGTTACTGGAAACGTGAATGTCCAAACACAGATCAGATAAGTAATAGTGAACAAGAAGTTAATGCAGTAACAGAAAGAAGGAAACCACTAGTGCTAACAGCAAGTACTCATGATTCTAAAAAAATGGATTCTAGACTCTAGTTGCACATTTCACATTACTCCTAACAAAGATGTTTTGTTTGATCTAAAGCAAGAAAATGACAGTATGGTACTAATGGCAAACAATACTCAAAGTGAGGTAAAAGGCATTGGCAAAATACGAATCACAAATGATGATGGAGATGTGATTATTCTTAAAGACATGTGATATATGCCTGATATGAGTAGAAATATGATCTCCTATGGTATGCTTGAGAAGTCAGGATGCAACTATGAAGGTGGAGACTTTAAGGTAACTTTCTATAAGGAAGGACAAAAAGTCATCTCAGGCAAATATGCAAATGGACTATATTACCTATAGGGAAATGTATCAAAAGGTGAAGCTAATGTTAGTCAAGCTATTGGTTCTAAGACTAAGATATGACATTCACGATTGGGTCATATGAGTTCTAAGAACATGGAGATACTTGTGAAGGAAGGTTTTCTACCAAAGGCTGAAGTAGGTGAACGGGGATTTTGTGAAGGATGCGTATTGGGAAAATCACACAAACAAAGTTTTCCTACAGCTAAGCACACTACAAAAGGAATTTTAGAGTATGTGCATTCAGATCTTTGGGGATCTCCCTCAACACCAGAAAGTCAGGGAGGCTGCAAATACTTCATTAGCTTCAACGATGACTACTTTAAGAAAGTCTGGGTGTATTTCCTAAGAACTAAGGATGAAGCTTTCTCTAAGTTCATAGATTGGAAGGAGGCAGTAGAGAGTCACACACAGAAGAATATAAAATGCTTACGCACAGATAATGGTTTGGAATACTATAAAAATTAGTTTGATGAATTGTGCAGAAAGTCTGGAATTAAGAGGCACAGACTAGCACTTACATTCCTCAAAAAATGGGGTTTCAGAACGTATGAACCGCACCATTATGGATAAAGTGAGAAGCATGTTGGCAGAGACAGGGTTGGGTCCAGAGTTTTGGGCAGAAGCTACTTCGATTGCAGTTTATCTGATAACAGGACACCAAATTCCACCCTTGAATTCAAACTACGAGAGGAAGTTTGGTCAGGGAACATGCCTGATTTATCACACTTAAGGAGATTTGGATGTACAACCTATGTACATGTTATGCAGAAGCAGATTAGTCCTAGAACAGTAAAAGGGGTGTTTCTTGGTTACCCTTTTGGTATTAAAGGCTACAGGGTGTGGATTCCTGAGGATCTTAAATGTATTACGAGTAAAAATGTTGTGTTCAGGGAAGAGGAGGTCTACAAGGATACTCTAAGTCATAATACTACAAAAGGCAGTAAGGGCTCAGGAACTACACAGGTAGGGGCAAATAAATTCAAGAAGAAGGTTTCTTTCAGTCCTAGTCTGATAAGAGGTCCTAGAGGTCATGAATATGAGCATGGTGAATCGTCTGTCTCGGAAACACAGAATTATCTCAACAAGACAAAGAAGAACATGGAAGTTCAGAGAATTCAAACAGTGAGGATGATACAGAGGGTCTAACTTTTGAATAAGACACAGATGCAAATGTTCTGATTGATAACTACATGCAAGCCATAGATAGGGTTCAAAGACAGAATATCAGACCACCATCTAGGTATGATAATGCTAACTTGGTTGCCTATGCCCTAGCAGTAGCAGATGATACTGAGGATAATTAACCTAAATCCTACCAGAAAGCTCAGAGGAGCAGGGATAGGAAGCTATGGAACAATGCATCAGATGATGAAATGGATTCTCTAAATAGGAATCATACGTGGGATCTAATAAAAAAACCAAAGGGGTAGAAGACAGTGGGTTGTAAATGGCTCTACAAGTATATACCAGGGATTCCAGGGGTTGAAGAGAGACGTTATAAAGCTAGACTCGTAGCTAAGAGTTACTCACAAAAGGAAGGAATTGACTACAATGAGATATTTTCTCAGTGGTAAAACATGTTTCTATAAGGATACTGCTATCTATTGTGGTAAACAGAGACTACGAGCTAGAGTAGATGGATGTTAAGATAGCTTTCCTACACGGGTCTCTAGAGGAAAGGATTATAATGGATCAACCTGAAGGGTACATTAAGCCAGGGGATGAGAACAAGGTCTGTCTACTAAGGGAGTCTCTCTACGGCTTAAAGCAATCTCCAAGACAGTAGAATCTACGGTTTGACAGTTTTATGAAAAATGAAAAGTTCCTAAAGAGCAAGTATGATTCATGTGTATATCTAAGAAACGTCAACACTCCTAAAGCCATCTATCTACTGCTATAAGTTGATGACATGCTAATAGCGTCAGGTGATTTGGTTGAAATACAAAAGGACTAAGGACAGCCTAAGCAGAGAGTTTGAGATGAAGGATCTGGGGAAGGCTTCTAGGATCTTGGGTATGGATATAATTCGATACATGGAGAAGGGGACTTTTATCATATCACAAGAAAATTATATTGAAAAGGTTCTTAAGAGTTTTGGAATGGAAGGGGCTAAGCCAACCTCAACTCCGCTGGTACCTCAATTCAAGTTGAAGAGTTTAACCAAGGAGGAAGCTATGGCGGAAGCTTCAAGGATGGAGAACATCCCTTATGCGAGTGATGTGGGGAGCCTAATGTATGCCATGATAGTCTCCCGACCAGACTTAGCTCATGCAGTGGGAGTGATGAGTCGATTTATGAGTAAACCGGGAATGGATCATTGGCAAGCAGTGAAATGGATCCTAAGGTTTTTACGGGGAGAATCTAAAACATGTATACTTTCATCAAACACTCAGAATGCAAAGTTGAAGGGTTTTCAGATTCAGATTACTCAGTAGATTTAGATAAAAGACGTTCAGTTACATGATATGTTTTCAAAGTTTGGGGAACCACAGTATCATGGAGGTCTAATCTACAATCAGCTGTTGCTCTTTAGACAACTGAAGAAGAGTATATGGCACTCTCCTCAGCAGTCAAGGAAGCTATTCGGCTAAAAGGCATTTGCAAAGAATTGGCTCTACAAATTGACAGGGTTAAACAACATTGTGATTCACAAAGTGCTCTGGCTCTAGCAAAGAATTATAGTTTATCAGGAAAAGACTAAACACATTGCAAACAAGTATCACTTCATCCGTGATATTGTTGCTCAGGGTGATGTTGTTCTACATAAAATTCACACAAGCAGGAATCCAGCAGATTTTCTGACAAAGGTGTTACCTGGTACAAATTTCAGGCTGTGTTCTAAGCTAGTGAATTTGTTCTGAGTTTTGGCTCGGCTTCGGGTAATGGCGTGGCTATGGTGTTGATCTTTCACCTCGCAAGACAGAAAGAAATGAGTTAGTTTTATCACTTCTTATATAATTAATCATTTCGGTTCTAAGTTTCAACACAGTGTTTACCGAGAAAGAAGTCATGACACGAGTACTGGAAGCGAGGTGGAGTGGTTACGGGTCATGGGTTTCAGGTGGAGTCTCTTCAGGTTTCCTGAAACAGAAAGGAGATCTGAGTCAGTAAGTACTAAGTGAGCTATCAGGTCATGCAAAATAAATTTTTGTACTTCAACAAAAGAAGAGAGGTATGTGGAGGCTTATCTGATCTTTGTTGCGGTTAAAGGTGAAGTCTTTTGATGTCAGGATGATAGATCAGTAGAGTCGAGACTCAGATCTGGTACATGCAGAAGTTTTTGAGGGTTCTTCAGTTCAGATCAGGGACATGCATAGTCATCGTTAGGTTATCTGAGTTTGAAACCTTCAGAATCTGCATATAGAAGACACAATGATATGTTAGAGAAAGGTTTTATGAGGTTACAACATAAAGAGAAGTTTCCGACAAAAGAAATGAAGAGATTGAGAGGGTACCTTGGGTTCTGATTGGGAAAAAGGTATTTTTCGATCCCAACATTTTCTATCGCGCCTTTTTATACCCAAACAAATCATAAGTGCAAAATCATGCCTAAACTAAGAATTTATTAAAATTTTCGACCCAAACTTTAATCCGTTGTATGAAAACCCACCTTGGGAATCGAACCGTGGTCCCGTGGATATAAAACAAACTTACTTACCACTGTACTACGACATTTCTATTTTTATATTAATAGATTTAAAAGATTTATATTTTGGATTTGTCTATTTACGGGAATAAATATTCTTGTTTATAAATTTTATTTAGTACAAGTTATAATTGCATCAAGAATTTATATATTTTAACTTCTTACACTCTTACAGATGTAATAAACTAAAAATTATATTTCATAAATTATTTAATCTAATTTAAAAATCATATTTTTCAAAGGGCAATTCTCTCAAATAGAATTCTTTAAAAAAAAATTGTCATAAAATCTCTTTAGGTCGTTTTCTACCTACATATAATAGTGATTGTATTTTTTCTTAAAAATCAAAAGTTAAATTTTAAAATAAAAAAATTATTATAACAAAACTTATATTTTAAAATAAACAATTTACTAAGTAAAAACTTAAAAATTGATTTTTAAGAAAAATATATAATCACTATTGTATGTATTAGATAACTATTTGAGAAATGTCATCTTTAAATTTGATTGAATAATTTATGAAATATCTAAATTATTGATGCAATTAAAACTTGTACTAAATACGATTGTAAACACAAATAATTTTCCCTTAGAATATACAAAGCTACAAAGCCAAAATATAAAGCTTTTAAATCTATTAGTGTAACAATAGAAATGTCGTAGTACAGTGGTAAGTAAGTTTGTTTTATATCTGCGGGACCACGGTTCGATTTTCAGGAGGTGCAATTTTTGTAGAATTTTCTCTATTACAAAACGACGTCGTTTTACCAAACATAACGGTTAACTAACGCAGTTTTAGTCAAGGTAGGTTTTCATACAAAGGACTGAAGTTTGGGTCGAAAATTTAAATAAATTTTTCGTTTAGGTATGATTTTGCACTTATGATTTGTTTGGGTATAAAAAGACACGATAGAAAATGTTGAGGTCAAAAATACCCTTTTCCCGGTTCTGGTTACTCTCAGAGTAAGAGGGAGTCGGAGAAGAGATTCAGGAACCGTCGTGGTTGTCTCGGTTTGATTGAGACGATGAACCGCCTCAGACAGAAGCAGACAGACGGGTCGGCTAGGGTTTCGAGTAGAAATGACAACACTTAGTGTTATGTCTGAAAGGTAGAGTTTGTGGATCTAATTCAGACAAACTCCAAGTGGGCTTCTATCTCATGTAGCCTAAACACATTATCTCCCGAAACCTGAAAAGAGAAAACCCAAGTCTCAGTCCAATTGGAATCAATTATCAATACGGCTACGTTTTGGAAACACAAGTGGGGAAAGTTTGTTATAAACAAACTTTTGAATCTCATCATCTTCAACACAACCAAGAGAGAGAAAATAGAGCAGAGAGCCTAGAGAGATAAAGCTGAAACTTAGCTTGGTGATCGTGAGGATGATTATCGACGGAGTTGCAAAGGCGGTACACGGTTGTATCAAACCATTCCAGCAGAGACTATCCAATTTCATAGAGGAAACGATCGGTTTGTTGTTGTTCTCTTGTAAAGCTCTATTTACGTGTATTCTCTATTGGAGACATTGTATCTTGATCGTAATTGATAAGTGAATCACTTGAGGGACTCCGATTCCCTCCCCGGTGATTAGATTAGTGAACACCGGGTGAACAAATCTTGTGTGTACTTGTGTTTTCTCTCATTGTGATATCAAACCTGAAACGAAACAACTCAAATATAAACGCATAGAAGAAGTTAAACCTTAACTATTTGAATCTGATATCTCTACAGGATTGTAGATACTTTCTTATTTCTATAATCAGAAGCTAGATTTGAAGTTTACATACATTCCACAGTCTAACATTTGTTAGAGCCATGACACGTATATGTTTTCATTCTAGAAAGTTTTACCATGTAAAAAGTTCATATATAGCTTTATGGTACATCCCCATAAAGTATTTGACATTTTTTAAAAAAAATTAAAGGTTTTTCACATAGAGATAAACTTTTAAATTATGATTTTTTTTGTAATTATTTTAAAAACATTTATAGCCTTCAAAATTTCAAATTCAGCCATGTATATAGCAAGTGATCAGATTCAGAAGATGGCTAATCGACTATAACAAATTTAATGAAGTGGTCTGGAATTGTATTTCAGCAAACAAGAGAAAACATATATCTGAAACCTCAAAAGGCGTTGTGTAAGAACAAAGTGTGACTTTAAGAAATCCCCCAAGAGGATTTGGCAGCGAGCATGCTCGATGTAGTCCACTGCTCAGTAGATAGAGAGATAATACTATGACAGATTGACAGGTGGTTAACAAAAGAAACAATCATTCCATAAGGTAACCTACTCTTTTGTTAAGCAGGTTCCCTTTTGGGATATGTAACTCTATTTTTGGAAATTTATTTATCTTTTGATCAATTTCGTTGCTCCTCTTCTTATCACACGAGTAGAGTGATAAAAACTTGAAAAGAGATTTTGGCAGTCACGCTTGTAGATGACACGTGTAAAGCAGATACGCCCCCAATTGCAGCAAACAACTCCGTATATCAGAATATGTTTACTACCCAACAAAATATCCTGTCTGCAGTATCAGTAATCATCTGGTCGATGAGATAATCCAACGGTGCAGATTGAATCAGTACAAACCATGAAAACTGCCTGGCTAGAGAGAGAGAGAGAGAGAGAGAGAGAGAGAGAGAGCAACAAACAGTCGACAATAACCTCAGAGGTTCGTATAACAGAATCGTCATCGTTCCTCGTGTTGCCGCCTTCTCTCCCTCCACCCAATCAAGAAAATCCACGTGTCAATATTCTCTTTTCATGTATAATATTCACCCAATCACCAGAAGCTACGTATTGTCATCTTCCTTTTCATCCTCGTGTTCTCTCTGAAAACGGAGTCCGGTTACGAGTTCGACTCGCTCTCCGAGTTACCGCCGCTTCCACAAGTGTACGCTCCCATGGAGTATCATCCTTACGCGCTTGAATCCTTACCTCCGTTTCCTCGCTCCGATTTCACTCCTCACGGCGGCTTGATTACCTTCTCCGACACGCAACAAGACTTTCTCCACCTCCAACAACAACAACACTGTCCAGAATCGATGTTCACAGACTCGCCTCTCTCACTCCTCACTCGCGACTACCTGACCGAGTCGACTCGGCTCAAAAACCTCTTCTCCCATGACGCACCGTTTCTCCACTTGCCAGATCTCAAATCCGTGGAAGACGCGAAGTCTCCTCCGAGACAGCGTCATGTCGGCTCGCGAGTCAACGACACCTTCTCTAAACCTCAGTGTGTTCACGGTTCTAAGACGGTGTCAGAAAGAATCAGATCGTTGGAGAAAATCATGCCGTGGGAGACGAAGATGAGTTTAGCGAAGACTCTCGAGGAAACGCACAAGTACATCACGTATCTTCAGTCTCAGATCGCTTCTCTTCGTTGGATGCCTCTCGAATCCGTCTACCCAACCCACCCCAGGGAACAGGACGTAGGTGGAACCAACGCTCTGCTCAAATCTCTGACGAGACAACAGCTTCTGCAGGTGATTGCAAACTCTCCAGGCTCACGAAACGTGCTCTACACGCGACGCGTTTGTGTCTTCTCCTATGAACAGCTACTCTCCGTCAGGATGATGGCTGACTCGGCAAGAAACCTCTAAAAAAGTGACAACAACTTCCTCTGTTTTTTTTTTTAACCTTTTGCTAAATGATCATAGAAAAGCTACATAGCGTTTTAATGGGGTTTGAACTAATGTTCTTCCTTCCTTTGTTCATTTTCTTATGCTTAAATGGTAATAGAAAATCTACATTGCGTTTTAATTGAGTTTGAACGCTAAACGAAAACGATTTCATTAAACAGAGTACAAAAGCAACACAACAATATCATTAAAGAAAGTTCCCAACGATTTTAAGAAACCAGAAAATCATTTAACGGACTTCATAGCGGTGATGGCAGACGCAATGAGCTCACACTTGTCCTTGCACGCTTCAAGATCCTTGATGAACAAAGCCTTGCCTCTTTCATTCAGCTCCTTGGCCTTCTCATCTCCGATAAGCTTAGCTCTCTCATACACATAGTACTCTGGAATCAAACCTTGAGCGACACTGGTGCTCAAAAAACTCTTCAAATAAGGATAACGGATCCAAAACTCATCCTCCTCCGCCTCTTCGCTACGTTTCGTCTCGGTTTCTGTTACAGCAGACGAAATCAGAAGCTGAAGCAGAGAGAGTTTCTTAACGATCGATAAGAGTAGAATACAAGGAGAGAGAGAGAGAGAGAGATATTATTACCTCTTGCAGTGGTGATTTCCGAGTTCGACGATTCGGCTTCCACTGATGCGTCGTCTTCTTCCATGGATTCGTCTTCGGATGAATAAGAGATTTCGGAGTCGCTGAAGTCTTCATCGGATGATGAATCGGAGTTGTTGAGGAGATCAATAACCGGAACCGCCATTGTTTTTGAGATTTCAAAGCTTGGAGAGATTACAGTTTCTTGGGAGAGAGGAAGGTTGAATTTGAATGAAGTGTGTGTGTGTGTGAGAGAGAGAGAGAGAGAGAGAGAGAGATCATAAATGTATTTTAACTGTAATTTTTTTGTTTGTTAATTTGTTCAGCTGTTGTTGATCGAACGGTTCTTATTTTGAACCAACAATAAAAAAATCAATAACCATATTAAACCGAAACCTGAACAAAGTAATGCAACCGAATTCACTCTAACAGGACGTCTTTTATTTTAAACTACGTGATTATCCGTGCATATGAATATTTATCAAATAAATATATTGTAATATATTCTAATTTATTAATTTACATAGATATTTACTTTTAATTATAAATCAGTTTATAATTTATATGTAGAACTTCAATTAATAATATTAGATTATTTTAATTAGACATATGATTTAATAGATGTTATATTTAATCGGTTAGATTGCTTTTTTTGGTCAATAGTCGATTTGGTTACATTTGTGTATTTTAGATTGCATCTATTTTTCTGAATTCAACTATAATATTTTTCTTCTAAATATACTAAAACTTTAATTATTATTGTATTTAGATTGGTTATCGTCTTATACATGTAAATATATTTTAATAAGATTATGTATAACTTAATATATATTATGTTTATAATGAAATTTAAAATAAACTGAAATTTTGACACAAAATTGTATAAATAAATATAACGATAATTTTCTGAAGTCTCATTCATATATATATATAAATTTTACAAAAAAATGAATTATAACAGTTGGTTAATAATTTTTTTTTCTATATTGATATTTTTGAGTCATCCTGTAATCTATATCTACTACTAATAACAATCTCAATTAATTCCAAAGCTTATGAATCTCTATTAAGTTGAAGAGTTGTGCTTTTTCATTAAAAAAAACTGAAATGATTAGTTGAAGAATTGTATATATTCAAATAGCAATCTCAATTAATGTGAAAAGTTGTAATTCAAAATTAAAATAAAAAGATGTCTTTCCATTAAAACTGAAATATATTAATTTTAGAGTTATATCTTTTCTAAAAAAGTTAAATTCTAATATTAGTTTGAAGAGTTGTATATCTATACTATTAAAACAGAATCTCTCATAGGATTATGTCATTAGTTTTTGAGTTATTTACAAAGAAATGCCATTAACATTTAATTCTAATAGAATTATTATTTATTTAAACTAAAACAGAATATTCCCTATATTTATGCTAAGTAATATTTTCCATATTTTATGAAAGATAATAATTATATTTTCTCTACAAATTATACTCTCTATTTAATTTGAATATCATTTTTTCGTACGCATAATATTATTTAACGTTCGAATATGAATATATACATGAAAGTCTTTTAAAAAATTATTTATTGTGTCATTTGTACATAATATTTATATTCCAGTTTCGAGTATTCAAAAATACTTTAAAATTGATGACTGGATTAAATATTAGATCTAAAAAATAAAAAAATTATCATTGGTTATTACTAACGAAAAGAAACTAATATTGTCATATCAATAATTTATTCTATTACCAATTTTCAGTTTCTTTGAATGATATAATAAATTTTTCATCAAATTATTAGGAATTACAAGTTTTTTTATTTTTATATAAAATTCAAACGTATGAGTTACTTAATGATTTTTTTTGAACTATAAGCAGGTTTTTGGATTTTTAACAGATCATCAGATATCGGATCATGGATTAGTAGCAGATTTTTTAGTTTTTATTGGATTTTATCGAATTATTAGTTAACAAAGGTTACTAAATCTATCGGTTCAACCATAGGTCGAGGTTTGATATAACTACACTGCTTAAAAATCAAATCTTATAAATTGTAATAAAACGATTTTTTTTTGAAATACTAATAAAACAATTTTTTTTTTAAATTGCTTATTTTCTAATACATGTTATAAATTAAATCAATTTTATCAAAATTGTAAAAATATTCCCACTTTAAAGCGCGGATCATATCTAGTTTTCATTAATGTTGAAGGTTGTGTTGTTTCATTTTTACTAATAATAACAATCCCACATTAATTTCAAATTTTGTGAATCTATTCTATTAAAATAGAGTCGTTGTTTTTATCTACCATTAGATAGTTTAAGTATGACAATTTATTTACAAGCCTAACAAATATAAATATTCCTTATAACAATATCACCTTATATTATGGTCCTTAAAAATCACCATTCATTTTATGTATTTCTGAATAATTAATTTTGAAATTAAGAAGTATAGTCCATTTCTTTTAAAAATTTTCATATTAACTTTTTTATATATAACAAAGTAAATAATAAATTATTGGTTATATTTTTCACGTTTTATTTTTATAGTTAAAACAAAAACACAAAACTAAAATATGATACATTAAACAAAATATATTTTCAACATATAATATTAAATAATTTAATATAGTCACATAAAAATAAGCTATCAAATTTTAAACAAAAAAATTACAATTTTTTTAATAATTAATATAAAACTAATGGTTAAAATTAAATGATTAATAAGATGTTAAATTTTTAAATAAATAAAGAAAAATAAGTTTTTAATATATGATTAGTAATATTTTATCAAAAATAAATTTCAATATATATACAATTTTCAAAATAATATTTGTTTAAATAAATTCAAATTGTTATAATATATATATATATAATTTATTTTAAAAAGAAAAATAGATCCGCACAGACGTGCGGGTTCATCTCTAGTCTCTATTAAACTGAAACTTTATATTTTCATTTTTAAAATTTTAAGCATGTTTTGAAATAATGTATCCGCTCAAAAGTTAGTTAATTTAAAAGAATGTGTCTATTCAAAATATTTAACATTTCAAATTTTTTGAAGCAATCTCAACTAATGTGAAAGATTGTGTCTTTTATTTCAAAAAGTTTAATGATTCTTTTTTTTTAAAAAAAATATCTAAGGATGCAACTTTTCGTAATGATATATTTTTCAGCGTAAAATGCATTATTTCATAATAAAAGTTATAGGGATACATTGAAATATTGTAACCGTCATTAACAAACCATTGCAATTTCGAGTTATGAAACATTGTAATTGTTGGTTATTGTAACTTACGTATTGAGTCATTGCAACTTTTAAGGTTACCTATTGCAACCATTATCTAACGCATTCCGGCAAATGTTTATGACTAACTCAAATCCACATTAGTTTCTGATTATATAGCAAGATTATAGAATTTGGGAATGTTTCATCAGAAATCTCCCAGAAACATATATTCTCCGAGAAACATAGCTTGTTTCATGCAAACTTTTCCCAAAGACTTTCGGTCTTGTTTTGTAATCGGTTATGTTTTAATTTGAAAGCTTTTAGTAAAATAAAAAAGTTGGATGATTTCTCAGAAATTTCTGGAAAAGCAATGACGATTGCATATTCTCGGTAATTTCTATGAGATTAAAATTTGAATTTTTACAATTAGCCCCTTAACTTCTCTTTTTAACACAGGCCGTTATGTCTGGAGATTCACAGGTCATACTGGTGGTAGTGGAAGAAACGGTGACGGTAGAGACCGTGGAAACATGGTGCTTACGGTGACGTGGTGGAAGAAACGATGAACTTGGTGGGCCTGGTGGCCGTGGAAAAAATGGTGATAGTGGTGACTTTGGAATAATTATCGGTTGAAGAAACTATGACATTGGTGGCTGTGTAAAAAAATTGCCACAGTGGTGCCCGAGTTTGAAGAAACCGTGGCTGTGGTTGTTAAAGTGATTAATCAAAAAGTTAATCTTAAAATATAAAAATTGATAAAGAAAGAAATTTTTTTTTTCTGGATAAAGAAAGAAATCATGGGAGAAGAAAATGAGAAGATGTGAAAAGAGGAACGAGAAGAAATCAGAGAAGTTAAAAAATATATTAATTTAAGAATTGTATTTTTTTTCAAAAAAAAACGTATTTTTTAAAAAAGTTAAATTCTTGCATTAGTTTTAAGAATTGTATATTTTCATTAATGTCAAAGGTTGTGTTGTTTCATTTTAAAAATTATATTAATTGAAAATAAGCTATCAAATTCTTTAAGAATCCAAATAAATGTAAAAGAATAACTTTTTTACGAGAAAGAGTGTGTCTCGATAATCTAAATAAAATTCTACAGTTGCAACTTTCTATTACTATGAGTAGATATACACCTATTCATTTCTAACCGTGTAGTTTCTTAAACGTTGCATACGATAGTACTTGCATCTTTTTAATTTTATTTAAACAATCTTGGGTCAAAATTTTATACACAGAAGATGTAGTGCTCGATGTATGACGTGATCAAAGAGTTGTTTCCTCTACTGTTATGAATTTCACTGATCATAAAGTTGAAACTAACTCACATAAAAATCAGAAATGTTTACATACATTGTGGATAAAGTTAAAGCTGTTACTCACGGGTGGAAGCAGAAATTTTTATCACCAGGAGGGAAAGAAGTACTCTTGAAAGCTGTGGCCTTGGCAATGCCTATTTTCTCAATGAACATATTTCGTTTAACAAAAGAGATATGTGAGGAAATAAATGGTGTTCTAGCAAATTTTTGGTGGGGATCTGGAGATAAAAAAGGACTACATTGGTATTCATGGGATCGCATATGTACACCAAAGAGAGAAGGTGGGTTAGGCTTCAGAGATTTAGAGCATTTCAACCAAGCTTTACTTGCTAAGCAAGCATGGCGAATCCTGCAACACCCTGAATGTTTGATGGCAAGGGTACTTAAAGCAAGGTATTTCCCTCATGACAATATCTTAACAGCTACTATCAAGAGAAAATCGTCCTATGCATGGAAATCTATTATACATGGAGCACAATTACTAAAACAAGGAATGAGATTCATCATTGGTAATGGAGAGCATGTTGATCTTTGGGTAGACCCGTGGTTACCGGAGCATCCTCCAAGAGCACCAAGACCTAGGCAAATAGGAAATAATACTCAACGGGTTTGTGATCTATTCACTACTGATCGTAGGAACTGGGATGAAAACAGAGTCAGAGAGCTCATTCATGCTGATGATGTACAGAAGGTTCTTTCTATCAAAATCTGCTCAACAGCACAACTGGATTTATTGGGGTGGCACTATAACGAAGATGGCATTTACTCGGTCAAATCGGGCTACTGGTTAAGTACTCATCTTCCCCAAAATCAAATGGCGTTACCAACTCATGGCGATCCTAATCTCAAGAAGCAAATCTGGAAAACAAAGACTGCACCAAAACTCCAACATTTTCTTTGGAAAATACTTTCTAAAAGTTTACCAACAAGAGAGAATCTCCAAAGGCGACATATAGTTCAGAATGCTCAATGCCCTCGCTGTTGCCAAGCTGCTGAAACAGAACATCACATTCTATTTGAATGCAATTATGCCCAGAGAGTATGGAGAGCTTCAGGTTTCTCAAATTTAATCATCAATAACCCTACGACAGCCTTAGAAGAGAAAATTAAAGAATGTCTGCAATGTGGTACCTCAACTACTATGAGACATTTTCAAGATCTTCCACTTTGGATTCTCTGGAGACTATGGAAGAGTAGAAATATTTTTTTGTTTCAGAAATCTGAAATTCCATGGGGAAAACTTCTTCGTCAAGCAAAGACAGATGCTAAGGAATGGACAGAGATCCAAGCTGCAACAAATAATAGGTTTGGGCAGAGGGATGGAAACATGAGACCAACGGTTCAACAAAGATGGACTAAACCACAAGAAGGATGGTTAAAATGTAATGTTGACGGATCCTTTGTCAATACGGATATACCAAGCAAAGCGGGATGGGTATTTCGTGATGAACACGGTTACTATTGTGGTGCAGCACAAGCTACGGGTAAGAAGGTTAATAATCCACTTGAGAGTGAAATACAAGCTCTGGTTATGGCAATGCAACATAGCTGGAGTAAAGGTTTCAAGAAAATTATATTCCAAAGTGACTGTAAAAAAGCGGTGGAAATTATTAACAAACAATTACTGCATTTTGACGCCTACAACTGGCTTCGAGAAGTAATAAAATGGAGACAGAAGTTTGAGGAGATTCGAGTAGAATGGATACCAAGATTGGGGAACAAAGCAGCAGATCGTCTTGCTAGGATGGCTATACCAAATGATTCTGATTTTTATTATCATTTTTATGTTCCTTACTCTATAACTAATGATCTCCATATGGATCTTTTAAACAGTCATCAAAGTTAATAAAAATGTGATGTTATAAAAAAAAAAAAACTCACATAACCATATCTATCCACGGAAAACCCTATACTATATCGATACCATTATTTTTCTTTACTTTTTATTGTACCTCTCTCTCTCTCTCTCTCTTTCTCTTTGGGAAACTGATAAATACTAGGAAAAGTGGACGCATGCATGTAATAATTTCTCTATATATAACATGAATGCGTATGAAACAATTTTTTTTTTGTTAAGAATTGAGTACGTAAAAAATCTATTTATTTTTCTTTTTTTTTTTGTTTTCTGTTAGATTAGATTAACCAAAAAAAAACACAGTAACTGTTTCAAAACCTTAATAATAAAAATCCCAATTAATATAGCATTTGGTTTTTAAAAAATTCCTAAAATGTATAAATAAATGCTTTCTCCTAAAAATGTGTGTTTTCATATTAAAATTATACTATGTTTTAAAAGTTTGTAAAAAGATATAAGAATGTGGAGTTATATATCATCATAACTTAAATGTATTATTTTATAAAAATAATTTATAATTACATATTATATATATAATTATTAAATTAAAATATAAAATCCGGTTGGACTAGTCCGACCATTGACTAAGCTACAATGCCGAATTGATTACCGGTCCGGTTTCCAAAACATTGCTAACAAATATAACTTTTCATGTCAAAAAACTTAAGAGATGCAATTTTCATATTAACACCGACTATGAAATAATATGAATCATAATTAATGTGAAAAGTCTGTGTCTTTTATTTTTAAAATATGTAACAGAAATTTCAATTAATGTAAACGATTGTCTTTTAAATAATAAAAATGTGATTAGTTTTAAAAGCTTGTCAAATTTTGAAATGATATATTATTCAATAATTATGCATCTTTTCACATGCACTACTTATAAGAAAATTGTGAAACAATGATAAAAATCTCAAAAGATGTATTTTCTGATAATAAAAGTTGTGAAACATGTCACCAAAGGTTGTATCCTTCGATTTTGTACCTATTATATTTGGACATAATCGCTTAACTTTTAAATTTTTTCTTATTTACTACACAATAATCATACATTTTCGAACTGATTAGCTGTAAATAACCTACAGTTGCAACTTTCTATTAACTGTCATATGTACCTATTCGTTTTTCATACTTTACCACACATACCTTTTCGATTCTATTTAAACAACCTGGAGTCGAATTTTAGATTTTTTTTTCGATTTGCGTGTGAACCCCCTTTGAGAACCTTCAATGGGGGTGCTCTTATAAATCTCGCTGATCATAAAATTAAAGATAACCTACAGAGCCATATGCTCTAAAAGAAACCATGTTTCCAAACCATTATCTTCTTGCTCTTCACAGTTCCTCTCTCTCCGCTTTTCTCTTTGGACAAGGCCATGGTTGCTGCAAAAAGTGGACACAAACATATACATATATCTCTTTGTATAATATAGAGGTGTATGGAACAATTTTTTTTGTTATGAATAAGCTACGTTAAAAAGTTCATTTGTTGTTCTTATTTTCTGTTTCCTATCAGATCATTGACAAAAACACATGAACTGTTCCAAAACTCATTTTTAATGAATTTAATTTGCGAGAAAATCTCCAAAATAATAACGCTTAGTTTACATATTTTCACTTAAAGAATAATAATATTAAAAAAAAATGAAGGTTGCATCTTCTTATTAAAACTTTTTTTTTTGTACTTTCCAATAAAATCTAAAAATTTGTCAAGATAATTAAAAATTGTCAAGCCAAATTAAAATTATGGCACATGTAGAAGAAAATGTATCATTATAATTATTTGGTTAAATTATATTTGGTCAAAAGATACATATCAAATAAAATGAGAAAAGACGAAAAAAAGAAAATGAGAGATGCATGTGTGATGAAACAGCTCCGGTTAATCAAAAGTAAGCAATTTATTATTATATATAAAATTTACAAATATTTTAGCCACTTTGTTGTTATTTAAATTTGATGAATTATTGTTTGTTTTGGTTATAAGTTCCAATCCTTAAAAATATATTATAAAAGTATATTCAAAATATAACAAAATCTAAAAAATGTTTAAAGAAGTGTATTTATTATAAAATGAGATAGTGTTTAAAAAATTCAAATTATGAAATGGTATGGGTATCAATAATTATGTGTCTTTTCATAGGTAACTATTGGAAAGATTTTGCAAATATTTGTTGATAAGTCTTTTATTATAATAATGTGTCTTTTCATACTAAATGTACTATCTATTTTTTTGTTGTTGTTTCAGATCTGAAAGTTGTGGCTATTAGTATAGATTATTGGGAAATTATAAGCAGGTCTGACTCTAAGTAATTTTTTATAATTAATTCATTTGTTAAATATTTATTTTTATAGTAAATTTTACAATTATAGATGATGGTAACCTTTGGTGAAGATCTATTATAAATATAATAAATCATTGTAACTATTGGTAATCATAGATTTTGATGAAGAACTATTGTAACTTTTGGTGTTAACAACTATAACTCTTAATTAACTATTATGATGCATGGTTGATAACCTTGCAACTTTTAACTCTCTATATAAGGAATTGTGGGATTGACAAACCATAATTAAAAATTCTTAAATTATTATGTGTTTTTCAACATTATCACAAAATTTATAAATTTTAAGAATTGTTTCTTTTTAATTAGCTTAAAGAAGTAGTTAAAATATTCCTAAAAGTGTGTTCGAATAATTAAAGAAATTTGTCATTTCATTAAGTTATGTTGTTTTATCCTAAAATTTTCATTAAGAATTTGTCAATTATATATTTTGATTTTCGATATTATCTATAAAATGTATTAGTTTTAAAATTATTGTATTTTAATTAGTTTTAAAAGTAGTTAAAATATCACTAAAAGTGTTTCCAATAATTTAAGAGTTTTGTCCTTTCATTATGCAACAAAATGTTTTTTCTGTATTGTATATCCATTCAAAATATATTATAAATGTTCTATTTTCAAATAACTATCTTTTGAAAATTGTGACTATTCATATAATTCTTTGGAAAACTATAAATAGGCAATTCCATAAGTTTCTCAAAGTAATATTTCACAAATTTGTTAAAATGGTGAAGAAAAAAAAGTGTGCAGTAACCTGATTACAAATTCTTAAACTATTTTAAATGAAGTATTGTTAACAAAGGATAAAAGAAATAATTGTTCGTGTCTAGACATAAAAAATTCTAAATGACATAATGAAGTTATTAGTATGAATTTTCTTCTACTAGATAAAAATGTGTGTGTTTTTTTTAGAGTTGGCGTAATAAGTTATTTTATAATATTAACAAAATTATTAGCTTTTAATATGTTTATTTTTAATTAATTTCAGTTGTTTTCAAGATTCCTAAATTACTTAGCTAAACAGATAAATAAGACATATATCTTATTTAGTATTGACATATTTATAAGTTTTTAACTAATCTATAAACAAAATATAGATTTTATTATTTTCCAAAAACAATTATATAATGTGATTTTTTCACAAAATGAATTTTCGTGCGATATCGCACGGGTTCTTTACCTAGTGTATAACAATAAATAAATAATTATTCTAAAATTATATGTTCTTGTTGTAGTTAGATCTTTTATTTTTGATATAAGTTAGATTCGTTCCATTACTCGTTTTGTGAGTATATTGAGTTATATATATTTTTCTAATTAAATCAAATCAAATTACTTTTATTTACCGCTTAATGCAAGTATTTTATAAGATTTTTAATAATTGGACATATGTTGATTTTTAAGATATATTAAAAAATAAAGTGACGATCAATAAGAATTTACAATCATAAATATGAGTATAAAGATAAACATTTGAAATTTCATGAGAACATATTAATATTTACAATAATTAAATATTTCTAAATTCTAAATTATTTTATACCTTAAATTTCTTAAAAGGTAAATTGAAACTTTTTAAACAATCTTAAAAATGAGAACTTAGATTTACTTGAGTATTTTGATTATTTATCTATTAAGTTCCATAAACATAAAAACATAAAATTAAAAAGCAAACTATATATTAAAAAGAATTTTTAATATAATATTTTCATTTCATTAATAGTGTATAGTGCTACGCTATTTAAAAAATTTGAAATTATTTGATCAAAATATTTATTTGTGTTAAAAAAATTATTTTACTTTTTAATATCTCTTAAATAAACACTAAAAATGTTGTTTTATGAAAATTTCAAAACAATATTTAATTTCGTTTATATATAAACATTTTATTTCATAAATATTTCTTTTTTTGTATATGTGTGTTTAAAAAGTAAACATATATTAAAAAATTAAGTAAAATCTTATTATGAGAAAAGGATATAAATTATTAATATCAATCTTATTTAATATTTGTGTTCATTAAGAGTATCTATGTAATTAACCATCGTGAGAGTTAACGTGAGCGCGACACGTAGGAAATTGACTTCTCAAATAATATTAGAGAGATATATTTAAATTAAATATTACTATTTTGTGAACTTTCCTTTTTTATTAAACCATATTATATATACTTATATTTTCGTTTTTAAATAGTTTTGTAAATTTTATAAATGTTTCTTTTTATTTTATATTGTTATTTGATTTTTTTTTAAAAGGATATAATATTTAATTGAATTTTTAATTCATTAGGGGTATCATAGTAATCAACCAGCGTGAGAGTTAACGTGAGCGCGACACATAAGAAATTGACTTCTCAAATAATATTATAGAGATGATATTATAAAAATAAATAAAAAGCCAAAGCTAAATATCAACAGACAAATATATTTCTTCTGATTGATCAAGATAAGGAAACCTAGAATCAGAATTATAATAAAAAAAAACATAAATAATTGATAATTAATGAGAAGTAACTGGTGTGTTATAGATCCTCATGAAGAGTATTTGGTGGTGGGAACAACTTCAAATTCGATCTCCACTTTCAATGAGCCTTCTTTGTCCAAGTAAAGCCTTCTCAAGTTTTGCAACGACACAAAATCATGCCAATCCAAACCTTTGAGTAAGTCTTCTGATCTCTCGTTCCAGCGGTTAACTGCAATTAAATAGAATGCAATCACCAATTTAATCCCATCACGTGACTGCTTCCAAATGAGTAACTAACTAATTAAAAAACTAATGTGTGCGACTTGCTCTTCCATGTCACGTGATTGCATCCAAATGGGTCAAGAATTCGCAAATCCGCTAGGGTGTATATCTGTTCACCTTCAATGTGTTCTTTATCAGCTAATAGTAGATAGATGGATACATTATAAGGAGGACGATCTCCAAACCTGCTGGTCAGGGCGGTGCCTAAATAAGAAACAAAGAAACCTTCGCTTAGGGCAGCACAAAATTTTTAAAAATCAAGGGCGTCATCTAGTACTAGTAAGATCAAGAGAATACAATTATCTGATTTAATTTTATGAAAAACATAAAAATGAGATTTTTTTTTTGATAATTTTTGAATTTTTTCATATATTGCGTGAAATTTATTTTAGGAATAAAACTTGTTTTTCTACATAAATTTTGGTTAGTATTTATGTTTTAGTAATATATTTTTTGTCGGCTATGTTTCAGTAATCATAGTGCATAACAGTTATTAGCAATTTTAAATTTAGGGAAATAGAAAAAAATCTAAACCCAAAAATTTAAATTGAATCTAACCTTGGAAATATATGAATTAGAGTAAAATACAATAAATTATAAAGCTGAATCAATGCAATCAAATCAGTGAAAATATATACATCTCTATATTTAGAGACAAAATAGTCTTACTCTATATTTCTATAAAAAAAAAAATCTATTCAAAATCATACAGTTAAGCAAATCTAACTTTATAATAAAACTTCACTATTTCAAAAGAAAGTATACTAATGAATCTATAGGTGAATTGAAAATTATCTTATTTGTTTAACTAAGAGAAAACACTAGATCAACATTATCATGTAATCTATAGGTGATGAAACAACTATTAATACATTATTCATTTCAATACTACTTTAAATCTTGTAGCCACAAACATGTATGTTGTGAAGACCATATTTTTGAAAATATTCTGAGAAAATTTGTAAAAAAATATACAGACTATTCTAAGAATTTTAATAAAAATGAATATACCTTAGAAAAGATATCATAATTTAATGAGAAATTGCTCAAAATGCCATATTTTAAATAGCAGAACCCAAATATTAATTATTAGTTTTAACAAAACATTATTTGATTTATATTTAAAAATCTATTTTGATTGTACCATACAGAATGTTGATTAACATGTATTTTTTTCCTTTAATGGAGGTCAATAGGAAAATTCACTTAACAGCGATACACAAATATATAATATCTATAATGTTATATCTTATGGATGATGAGAAACAAGAATCCCATAAAATCTAATAATATGTAAGAATGATATTTATAGAGAAATTTAGTTTTCATAACATAAAGAACCTCATGAGTGTTTGATTGGTAGAGGATGTGGATTTATATTTTTCTTTAGAATATAAGCTATATATTTTTTTGTTGTAGCTATAGATTTTATTGATATAGATATATATTAATAATTTCCAACCCACTAAGTATAAAACCCTAGAAAAATGATTTCCAAAAACAATATGTTTTTCAATTTAAATTTTTTGGCTGTAGTTTTAAAATTATTTTCTTAGAACATTATTGATAAATAGGTGTTTTAAAAAAAAAGAATATAGAAAGCATGTTCAATATATATATATATATATATATATATATATATATATATATATATAGAGAGAGAGAGAGAGAGAGAGAGAGAGAGCATTCAGAGTAATTACCAATCACATTTGAAAACTATTGTATGTTTCTCGACGATTATTAAATTTCAGAAAAATATTCAATAACCAATTAACTGTTACTTCTATCAAGGTATTTCCAAAAAAAAAAGTTATTAGATCAACATTTTTGAAATTGGAAGAAAATTTCCAACAACCCCATTTTATCTTTCATGTATACTTCTAGAGATATTTCTTTTGGAGAAAAATTTAAACTCTTCGCCACTAATTATAAAATAAAAATTAGAGAATAGAATGCATATAGGAGTTAAGAAATCAAAATTATAAATGATCTAAATTTCAACCTATTTTTCACTGTGGTAAAATTTTTAAGTAATGTAATTTTAGAATTATTTATGTTTTCATCCTGATAAGTTAAAATTCATTTTAGTAGTTTATATTTTTATAGTTTCCAATATACACTACATATTTAAATATGATAACATAATACATTAAATGAATAAAGAATTTATGAAAATATAAATAATAAAACCAAACTGTTTGCATAATAGTAATAGTAAAAGTAAAAAAATATAACTAACCTACAAAAGTCTTAAATAAGTTACAAAATATAGCAAAAACACAATTAACCAACCAATCATGGATTCTGAGTTATCACAAAACTACAAAATACCAACTAATATAAACATAAACACAGAAATCATACATGAATAATTTTAATTAACATACATAATCCTTCTACGCACCAACATTCTTAAAATCCACAAAATTATAATACATTTCACTCGAAATTTTTTTATAGAACACATTCAAAATAAGCTACAATTATATATGTATACATCACACAAAAAGTAAATCCGCGCGAAGCACGGACCGGTCCTAGTAAATAATAAATTGTATTAGTATATGTTGTAATATAGCTAAAATTACAATCATTAAGAAGTTATTTTAACTTCATTTCTAATATGAATTTCAATATAGATATATATTGGATTCTCATTTTTCTTTATAATCTTTTCACTTTAGATTCATATTTATAGTAATAACATTTTCAAGAAAAAGAAATATGTATCTAACCTAAATTATACTTTTTGTATAAAAAAAAATTAGTTACATAATTATAAGTATATATATATATATATATAATATTTTTAATAATGGAAAGAGATAAAAAGAAATTCCTATTCGTTGTCTATTATTTTCAAAATAATTTGCTTCTCACTTTTTAGTAACAGTAAAGATATTCGTTTATTTAACTGGTTCAGTTTAAACAATTTGTTTGAATTCATTGTTTCTTGATACTACATATCCATTATAAACTTAAAATAAAAATGAAGTATAATAAAATATTGCATAGTTAAATTCAGAAAATTTAATAAAAATTATGTACAAAATTGGAAGTTTTAACCAAATACATATAAAGATCAGTTACACGGAGACAATAATAATAATAATAATAATAATAATAATAATAATAATAATAATAATAATAATAATAATAATAATAATAATAAATATTTAATGATAAAACACCTAAAAAATATTAGATATGTGTTTGATCTCATGTAACCAAACATATATAAAACCCAAACATGAAAACATCATAATTTTCTTATGATTATTCATGAAAAATATGACAACAGTAAAAAACAATACCAAAAAATTATAATACGAAAAATTTTAATGACAATTTTTTTTTAAGTTATATTACGGCAATAAAAATATAGACATATATTGATATTAAAATAATAGAAGATAAGGAAAATACAACATTCATATATTAATTTTAAAATTGTACTTATTTTTCTAAAATTTTCGCTTATTAATAATTTCATGTTTATAAGAAAAAAAACTATTAGATATTTATAAGAAAATCAAATGTGTAGTTATTCAAAGGAATTATTTATCTTAAACCAATGCCTATTGACTTTGTAATTATTTTCAACCCATATATTTTCCTTTAACTTGAAAATAAGGTTCAAGGAGTATTACCATTAAAATAAACTTATAAGTTTTGTAATTATAAGTAAACCTATTTTTTATTTAACCTTGCAAATAAGATTCTTGACAAAGGAATATTACAATTAAAATAAAATTATGAGAAGCCTTTTACAAATTTTAGATGTTTAATATTGTTTAAGCAGAAAAAATCTCTATAATATTATTTGCGAAGTCAGTTTCCTACGTGTCGCGCTCACGTTAACTCTCGCAATGGTTGATTACATAGATACCCTTAATGAATTGTTAGATTTTAAGATTATTATTAAATTTTTTATTTAATTTGTTTTTATCTTTTTCCAAATAACATATATAATAAAAAGGAAATATTTCATAATTTTAAAATAAATTTAAAAACGAAATTTTATGTATATAATATGACTTTATTAAAAAAGTAAAGTTCACAAAATAGTAATACCCTCATTAATATATACATAATATGACTTTATTAAAAAGAAAAGTTCACAAAATAGTAATACCCCCATTAATATATATTTTTAAATAACTTAAAATATATTTTCAAAATAATAAAAATATATATATTCATGAACATCCAAAAATTTATCAGTGACACTTTATATTCTAATATTTTTTTGAGAAATTGACATATAATTTGATAAATATTATGAGAATACATGTATATTTAAGCGATAAATAAAACTAATTTGATTTGACTTAACTAAAATAAAGAGTAAATAAATATTCTGAAAATACATGTATATTTAAGCGATACATAAAAGTTTAAAACTAATTTGATTTGACTCAACTAAAATAAAAAGTAATTATGCGTCAATTTTAATTTAAAAATATATTTAACTCAATATACTCACAAAATGAATGACTCGACTAATCTAATTTATATCCAAAATTAAACATCCAAATAAAATAAGAAAATATAATTTATTATAATAATAATAATATATTTAATTTTATACATATAAACTAGAGGTTGATTCAAAGCTTATTAAAAATAAAAAATAAAATATTAACCAATTACAATTTAATTCTTTTGTAGAATTTATATATATGCCGAGACTTCAAAATATTATTATTATATTCATCTATGTAATTTTGAATCAAACACTTTAGCTTATTATATATTTCACTTTAAGCAGAATATATGTTAAGTTATACATAATTAAACCATAGTATATTTACATATCTAAGAATATATTTACATATCTAAGACAATAACCAACCGAAATGAAAATAAGAAAATTAACAAAATTTTATTCTATTTAGAAATAAACATTATAGCTGAACTCGGAAAATAGATATTATCCAATATATCAAATTGATAACCAAACCGACTATTGATACAAAAAATAATTAAATCGACAATAACATATCCAAAGTCATATGTATAATTAGAATAATATAATATTTATTAATATAAAGTATACATAGAAATTGATTCAAAAGTAAAAGTAAATATCAATCAATTCTTATAAAATTTTATTTTTATGAATATTCATACCCGTGCATGAGCACGGAAAAATCACCTAGTCTATACTATTATTTGCGAAGTGATTTTTTCGCAACAGAGCTCTTACGTTAAAAGTTAGAGTGGTTAATATCTATACTACCCTTAACAAAATTTATATATATAACTAATTCTATAATTAAAAACGAAATTTAGAAAATAATATTAGATTACTATGTTATTATCTTAGATAACTAAAAATAATTAATATAATAAGTTTATAAAAAAATCAAAAATAAGAGAATTTTTATATATGTTATTATTATCTGAATATAATATTGTAACAACATGATAATGCTTATATATTTTAATTTTATATATAATTGATTTGGATTTTGATAACTGATTATCATAATATAATAAACTTATCAAAAAATAAAATTAAAAAAAAAAAGATAATTCTTAAATATTTTGTTGTTATCTGTAAAAAATATTGTAAAAACATGGTGATTCTTATATATATTGTAGTTTTATATGTTATTATCTTAGATAATTGATTATCACAATATAATAAAATTATCAAAAATAAAAAAATTCCAAAATAAGATAATTCTTAAATATTTTATTATTGTGATTCTTATATATTGTAATTTTATAAGAAAATAATTTTGGCTTCAAAAAATAATATTATTCTATTATAATTTTTGTTTTAAAAAATAGAAAATAATTTATAATTTAATATTAATCAAGCAAAAACATTTGTATCAAGATAAATAATTATAAGTTTGATTTATATCTTTTGAGAACATAATATTAACTTATACTACTTGGTTATTAATTGACAAAACATACACTAATAAATATTTATAAAAAGATTAAGCCCGCATATGCGGGCAAAACACCTAGTATTAAATATAAGAAAAATATTTTTCTGATATTCTAAATTGTAGGAAAATCGTATTAAATCATTTTTAGTATTTATTATATTAAACCCACCTTTAAAAAATACATGATTAAATAATTATTTATATGGAAATATAACTTTTATAGTTTTAAAGAATTTTTAAAAAAAAAAGGAAAACAAACTTGTTAACTTTTAAAAGTAAAATTAACTATTACATTGATTATTTTTAAATTTTCTAAATTTACTATATATTTAACAGAAAATACTATTAAATACTTTTAAAAGAAATATTTTGTAAATATTTTATAAATGTGATCAAATTTATAACCATAATAATACTGTTAAAATTTTTAAAATACTATTGTTAAAATTTTATTTATATTGAAATATTAAAAATTAGAAGTTTCTATATCCAACACTTTTACCTTTTTATATGTATTCATGTTTGGCTATATTCATTTAAAATATTACAATTTTCTTTGGTTTAATATTTTTAACAGAAAATACTATTAAATATTCATAAGAAAAATATTTTAATTTGTATAGAAATTTTATCTTAAAATAATGTTTAGTGTTAATTATCTTAGACCATGTTTTAAAAAGAATTGCTATTGTTAAAATTTTATTTATTTGTAAATATTAAAAAACGTTTTTTAAGAATTTTTAAGAATGAAAATTATCTTTTTAGATTATTTTTATATTTTTGGTTTAACTTTTTTAAAAGGAAAACTGTTATTTAACATATATCATAATCTTAAATATATAATCGTCATGTATCGCAGTCATATTAATTTGCAACTTTGTAAAACCAAGCTTGTAATTATCTTAAACCCATGTTTTAAAAAAGAAATACCATTGTTAAAATTTGATTTATATGGAAATATATAAAACGTTTCTTGTGTAAGAATTTGAAAAAAGGAAAGTTAACTTTTTAGATTGTTTGTATATTCTTTTGTTTTAAGTTTAAAAAAAAAACAGGTTGTTTAACACATGTCAAAATTTTAAATATATAATTCCATGTTTTATAATCATCTTAATTAGTAACTTTTAAAAAAGATTATTATTAAATATTATTTATGTGGAAATATAATTTTTACAGTTTTTGTTTAAGAATGTTTAAAAAAGGGAAACTAACTTTTTTTAAGTTTATGTTTAAGATTATTTAAAAAGTAAAACTAACTATTAAATTCTTTTGGCTTAAGTTTTGATAAGAAAAAATGTTATTTAACACATGTCATAATCTTAAATATATAATTCCATTTCTCGCGATCATGTTAATTAGTAACTTTGAAAACCAAACTTTATATAATAAGATGAGTTTATATGATGAAAGCACTTTCGTAATTAGGATAAAGAAAACATGAATTTATGATAGTACAAAAATGTAAATAATTGTTAATTAATTAATTAAAGTAAATGTAATGGTTGAAAATTATAGTGTTTGATGAACTTTTTGGAAAAAATAAGTTAGAGTTGATAAATTTTACATTTATTTGAGCATAAGAAATACTGAATGAATTAAGTAATTTATCTAAAAATTAGTTATGATGTATTATGATAAAAACTTGATTAATAATTTTGTAAAAATGATTTTTCATTTATAATTAATATTTTGTTTGTTAATTTAATTTTTCATGTTTCTACTTTATACAAATTTGTTTACTATTTTTTACTTCATATATTTTTATGATGTGTTTTTTATTCGCTTCGGGCAGTTATAAATGCTGGCACGCTGCTGGTAATGGTAGAATCTGCAACGACGCGTGACTTTCGGTTTACAACATTCTTTCATGCAGCTTATTAGAGAGAATGCAAAGTATATAATCAACTAGGTATGGATCCTTGCATATATTGCGTGAAATAAAAATTATTTTCCACATAAATTTTGGTTAGTATCTATTCTTCAGTAATATTTTTTTTATCGGCTATGTTTTAGTAATCATATTGTATAAACAGTTGTTAGCATTTTTGAATTTAGGGGCATAGAAAAAATCCAAACCTAAAAATTTAAATTGAATCTAAGCCAGGAAAAATATGAATTAGAGTAAATACAATAAATTAGAAAGTTGATTCAAGGCAATCGGTGACAATATATGCATTTTATTGAATTTCTCTACCTTAAAAGAAAATGTAGTGAATAAAATTACATCGCTATATTTAGAGACAAAATAGTCTTACTCTATATTTCTATAAAAATAAAAAAACTCTATTACAAAATCATACAATTAAGCAAATCTACCTTTATAGTACAATCTCAATATTTCAAAAGAAAATATACTGATAAATCTATAGGTGAATTGGTAATTATTTTATTTATTTAACTAAGAGAATATTGGATCAACAATTTTATCATGTAAACTATAGGTAATAAAACTATTATTACATTATGCATTTCAATACTACTTTAATTCTTGTAGTCAAAAACATATATGTTCTGAAGACCATGTTTTTGAATCCTTATTTTTTAAATAACTATTTCTGAACAGAATTGACTAATTAAAGTTTTCTGGCGACCAAAGCTATAATAAATAATAACTTGTATTAGTGTATGTTGTAATAGAACTGAAATCACAATCATTAAAAAGTTATTCTAACTTCATTTCTAATATAAGTATTTCAATATAGATATATATTGGATTCTCATTTTTCTTTATAATCTTTTCACTCTAGATTCATATTTATAGTAATAACAGTTTAAAGAAAAAAAAATATGTATCTAACCTAAATTGAACTTTTTCCATAAAAAAAATTACTTACATAATTATAAGTATATATATTTAATAATGGAAAAGGATAAAAATAAATTCCTACTCGTTATTGGTTATTTTCAAAATAATTTGGGAGAATTTCACTTATACCACTTTAGTGATACCACTTTTCATTTTTACCATCAACAATGGAACATTTTCAAAAATACACATTTCATTAAGGGAAATTGCCAGAAATAACATATCCAAGATACCACTTTTCAACTTTACACTAACCAACTTTACCATTAAAATTATAATAGTTAAAATACCATTAGAATTTAGGGTTTAGGGTTTTGGGTTTAGGATTGATAGTTTAGGGTTTAGTGTTGATTTTTTAGGGTTTAGGGTTTACTTTTTAGGGTTTATAGTTTAGGGTTTAAGGTTTAGAATTGATATTTTAGGGTTTAGGGTTGATTTTTTGGGTTTTGGGTTTTTTTTTTAGGGTCTAGAGTTTAGAATTGATGTTTTAGGGTTTAGGGTTAACATTTTATTTAATATTTATTTTATATATATATAAAGAACAAGGATATAAGAGTCTTTTATCCTTTAATAAAATGTGTATTTTTGAAAATGTTCATTTGTTGATGGTAAACATGAAAGTGGTACCACTAAAGTGGTGTAACTGAAATTCTCTCTTTCATTAAAGGATAAAAGACTCTTGTACCCTTCTTCTTTAAATATTATATGAAATAAATATTTAAATAAATAAAAATCACAGAAACATCAATACTAAATTCTAAAACCTAAAACATCAATTCTAAACCATAAACCCTAAAATATTAACCCTAAACTCTAAAACATCAATTCTAAACCCTAAAATATCAATTCTAAACCCTAAATTCTAAACCCTAAACCCAGAACCCTAATTTATCAACACTAAACCCTAAAATATCAATTCTAAACCTTAAACTCTAAACCCTAAATTTTATACCCTAAACTCTAAATTCGAAACCCTAAACCCTAAATTCTAAACCCTAAACCATATCTTCGAAACCCTAAATCTTAAATTCTATACCCTAAACCCTAAATTCTAAACCCTAAACCCTATACCCTAAACTCGAAATCCAAACCCTAAACTCGAAACCCTAAACCCTAAATTCTAAACCCTAAACCCTAAATTCTAAACCCCTAAACCCTAAATTCTTAACCCTAAATCCTAAATTCTTAACCTTAAATCCTAAATTCTAAACTATAAACCCTAATGCATCAAAATCTTACTAAAATTGTTAAGTTTAATTAGTTAAGGGTATAATAGTATTTTGCCTATTAAAGTTTTAATGGTAAAGTTGGTTAGTGTAAAGTTGAAAAGTAGTATCTTGAAAATGTTATTTCTAACAATTTCCCAAATAATTTGCTTCTTATTTTTAGTAACAATAAAGACAATCTTTTATTAAACTGATTTAGTTAAAACAATTTTTTGAATTATTTTTTTTATTGATGCTATATATTCATTATAACAACTTAAAATAAAATTGAAGTATAAGAAAATATTGCATAGTTAAATTCAGAAAATTTTAAAAAATAATGTAGGAAAAATTTGATTTTTTACCAAGTACATATAAAGATCAGTTACAGAGAGACAATAATGATAATAATAATAATAATAATAATAATAATAATAATAATAATAATAATAATAATAATAATAATAATAAATTTTTAATGACCATACACCTAAAAAGTATTAGATATGTGTTTCATTTTTGTATGAGCAAACATATATAAAATCCAAACATGAAAACATCCTAATTTTCTTATGATTATTCATGAAGAATATGACAACAATAAAAAAACGCTAGAAAACAATTATAATACGAAGAATAGTAATACAAAATTATTTAAAGTTATATCCAGGGAATAAAAAAGATAGACATTTACTGATATTAAAATAATAAAAATAAGTAAAATACAACATTCATGTATTATTAGTTTTAAATTTGTCACTTATTTTTCTAAAATTTTCTAAAATTGTCGCTTATTAATAATTTCATGTTTATAATAAAAATCACTATTAGATACTTATAAGAAAAATCAAATACTTTGCTATTTAAAGAAAATTATTTATCTTAACAAATGCCTACTCACTTTGTAATTATTTCCATCCCACATATTTTATTTTAACTTGAAAACAAGGTTCGTTAAAAAGTACTATTACCATTAAAATAAACTTATAGATTTTTTAATTATAATTAAACCGATTTTTCATTTAACACTGCAAATAAGATTCTGAGCAAAGAAATATTAGAATTAAAATAAAATTATAAGAAGTCTTTTACAATTTTAGATGTTTAGTGTTTTTAAAAAAAATAAGAATATAACATGAAATATTTATAAGAAAAATATTTTTCTTGTATTTTAATTTGTATGAAAATCGTATTAAATAAGTTTTAGTATTCATTATTTTAACGCACATTTAAAAAATAGTATTATTAAATAATTATTTATATGGAAATATAATTTTACAGTTTTTAATGACTTATTAAAAATGGAAAACAAACTTTTTTAAATTTTATGTTTAAGATTTTTTTAAATTAAAATCAACTATTAAATTGAATATTCTTTCAATTTTCAAAATTGAATATATTTTTTAACAGAAAAATTCTATTAAATACTTTTAAGAGGAATATTTGGTAAACGTTTTACAAATGTGATCAAATTTATATTCAAGTAATGTTCAGTATTTTATAACTATTTTAAAACCACATAGTAAAAATATCATTATTAAATAATAATCATTTATATGGAAATATAATGTTTTACATTTTGTTGCTTAATATGTTTTAAAAAAGGAAAATTAAATTTTAAATTATTTTAGTCAAATTTTTTCGTTTAAAAAGATTGTTATTTAATGAATGTTATAATCTTAAATATATATATATGCCATGTGTCGTGATCGTGTTAAGTAATACAATTTTTGTTAATAAGAAATTTTTTTTTTAAGTTTTTTTTTTAAAAAAATGAAAACTAACTTTAAAATCTTTTGGTTAAATTTTTTTAAAACTATTATTTACACATGTCATAACCATAAATATATAATATTCGTCACATGTCACCGATCATGTTAATTAACAACTTGGAACAAGCTTTATATAATGACATGTTTCAAAAAAATATAAAAAAGGAAAATCTCTTTTGTTTAAGATTTACAAAAGGAAAATTATTATTACATGTTTCATGATTTAAGAAAAGGAAAATTGCTATACATAATTTTTTTTTACAATTATATTTTAATTAGGATTTAAAATAAATATTAGTAAATAATTATTTCAGTGAATATCAAATATTTTATTAAAAGTGAAATTTTTCCAATTCGTTTTCAATAGGGAAAATTTGAAAAATATCCTATTTGTGATTTAAATTTTTAACAATGCATTTGTGTTTTTGCTTTTTGAAAATTACTCTTTCTTATATGTGATAAGACAATTCTATCCTCTGACTGAAATTAAAAAGTTAAAGAATCAAATTCAAAATTATTATTAATATTCGTCAATAAAAAAACCTGTTCCATAATTTATTTATTAACTTAATCAGTGACATATTTGGTAGTTCATAGTGTGTTTTGTTCTTAGAGTTCAAACACACATCATTTACAGATTACCTTTGTTTATAAAAATGTTATATTTGTCATGTGTAAAAAACATGTGACACAAGAAACATTTGATTCCTCCGGATAATCTCATGCTATAACGATGAGATGTATTTCATCAAAACATACATTGAATTCTGCTGTTTTTAAGCTTTTGAATTTGTTTTCACCAACTCAGCAATCTTGAAAGACATGATGTAAAGTTGTCTAACTTACATTTGTCACTAGAAATATTCACATGCAAACTAACCATCATAATTTTTTGTCTGCAGGTTTTAAAACTACCAACTTCGTGTACTGATTTGCGAAATATAAAAAATGAATCTGAGTTTAACTGAAATCCTATGTATACTAATACTCCACAAGATATCTATTTTATTCATGAACCATTGACCTTTTCCAGTAATATTTACACATCATAATCATTAGATTGGTAATTTTGAAAAAATAGAGAAGTTCCGTGATTTTCAGGAAAATAGAAAACAACATATGTGTGGTGATATTTTTCTATGAGTATATTAGATTAGATATTATAGTTGATTTTTTTGTTGTTGAATTTGTTACTAACTATATTTTCAAACGCTTAATTCAAAATTTTATTTATGGATTCACTGAAATTATTAATTGAAATATTAAAATAACTATAGACATTTAAATTGGATAGTTTAGTAATTTTGCTTATAGATAAAGGTATTTATCCAAAAACATAAAAAAATAGTGTAGTTCTCAAAATATAATCTCATCTTAAGATATTTTTCCAAATTTCCCCTTTTCAATATCTCTACATATTTTAAAATTTATTTTTGTTAGTTAAACTGGCTTTAATATTATGTTTATCATCAACTTCTTAAAAATAAAAAAAACATTATTAATTAATCAAATTATATAATTATATTTTATCAGGATTTAAAAAGAAATATAATAAAAATTCTCTTTTGGTTTTTAAAAAGGGATATTAATGTTTTTAGATTATTTTTATATTCTTTTGGTTTATGTTTTTTTAAATGAAAATGTTATTTAATACATGCCGTGATCTTAAATAAATAATTGCAATGTGTCAGAATCATGCTAATTAGCAACTTTAAAAAACTAAGTTTGTAATTACCTTAAACCTAAGTTTTAAAAAAGAAATACTATTGTTAAAATTTTATTTAAATGAAAATATTAAAAAGATAGAAGTTTCTATATCAAACACTTCTACCTTCTTTAGATGTATTCACGTTTGGCTATATTCATCTAAAATATTACAATTCTTTTTGGTTTAATATTTTTAATAGAAAAATACTATTAATAAGAAAAATATCTTGTAAATATTTTAATTGTATAGAAATTTATCTTAACATAATGTTTAGTGTGAATTATCTTAGACCATGTTTTAAAAACGAAATGGTATTGTTAAAATTTTATTTCTATGGAAATATTAAAAATGTTTTTTGTTTATGAATTTTTAGAAAGAAAAATTATCTTTTTAGATTATTTTTATATTCTTTTGGTTTAAGTTTTTTTTTTTAAATGGAAATTTTTTATTTAACACATATCATAATTTTAAGTATATAATTTGAGAAAATGCCTCAAATGACACTAAACCAAGTTTTTCTTCCCAAACTAGCACTCATGTTTCAAAATCACAAAAATAGATTTCATTTAATAGATTCATTTACCCTTATACCCCTTTCCTTCTCTAATTATAATTTTTTCTTCTGAAAATTGAGATCAATCAAAATAAAAAATGAGATAATGAAAACGACGCCGGCGTGAACTATCTCTGCCATCGATTCCATCATCGTCTCTGGTCGCTCTTCTCCGGTGTCCATCCAAGCACAAAAGTTGCTTTCAATCTGACGGACTTCGGCGGTGGGGATGGTGTCACCGTCAACACGGAGGCGTTCGAGAGAGCTGTCTACGCAATCTCGAAGCTATCTAAGAATAGAGGTGGGCAGTTTATTGTGCCTCCTGGTAGGTGGCTTACTGTTCCGTTTAATCTCACTAGCTACATGACGATGTTCCTGGCTGAAGACACTGAGATCCTTGCCGGTTCTCGTGGTGCAGCACGATAGGCTGACTCAGTCTATGTGATTGGTTGGCTCTACCCTGAGGGCTCCTCACGTTGTCACTCTCAATATATGGCTAATATGGGATCTATTGCGTCTTTGGCGATGGCTAATATGTTGACACCGACAAGGTAACACCCTAAAATATAGTTTTTGAATTTATGAAGCTTTCTTGAATTTTTAGAAAGATTCATACAAATTTAGGAAGTTTTTCTAAACTTTTAGGTTAGGCTTTCCTGATATTTTAAAAAGTTTTTTTTGTTGTTTTAAAAAGACATTCTTAAAGATTGAGAAAGACACTATAAACTTTTAAAAAAAATCTTATTAAAATCTTACCAAAGATATCAACAGGCGTAAGCAAAACAAGAAGACACAAAGCAAAAAAAGAGTCAAATTTGTTATTATCAAATATTATGGAAAGCTTTCCTGAAACTACACAAATCCTTCCTGAAATTTAAAAAACACTACACAGTTTCACAAGCACAAGTACAACCACAAGTAAGAGACTAAAAATTTCATAAGAAAATTCACGAGCCTATCAAAGATATAACATGACTAAGCCAAACAAGAAAACACCAAAAAAAAAGAAAAATCAAATTTGTTAACATCGAATTTTCTGGAAAGCTTTCCTGAAACTACATAAATCCTTCCTGAAATTTTAAAAATACTACAAAGTTTCACAACCACAAGCACAAGCAAGAGATTAACAATGTTATAAGCAAATTCACGAGCCTACCAAAGATATCAACATGCGTTAGCCAAACAAGTAAAATAAATAATTTCATTTTTATAATTGAGGATGAAGAAATGAGCTAAGTAATTTTATTTTTAAAAATTAGACAACTTCATTTGATTCTTACCAATATGGTGTACAGTTATTATTTTGGCTAAACCACGACATATATAATCGAGACTTTCCTCAATTGCACTCAAAATCTTAATTTTGTTTGTTTTTGTATGATTTTCTTCTTTCTTATACAATTCAGGATAGGATTCCTTATCATGCACTAAACCTTCTAAATAAATTGAATCGTGCAGATGTTTCCAGTGTTTATTATATAAAATTAACGGTTAATATATTTATGTTTTAGCTTTTACCAGATGTTTTTAAACAAATTGGTCCCTAAACATTAAACAAAACATTTTTCTTCAAGTAAACGTTTGTTATTATATTTCTACTAATTAGTATCTAATTATGTGTTGCTCTCAGCCGAGTTACACATTAACCATCAATTTTATCAAAAGTAGAAGGCTGATGAACTAAACTGACAAAGAAAAAGCACAAAGTGACTTGCAGAATTCTAACCAAAGGTAAGTGTTGAAACCCATTAAAAAATCACAAAAATGATAAGAGATAAGTAGTAGCATTGAACCAAGATTAATCTTCAGGATAATGTATTCTAAAATTTGGAAACCCTTGAGCGTGTTCAGGATGAGTTTCTGGATTGAAGATAATGTATTATAGAATTTGGAAAGCCATGAGCGTGTTCAGCATGGGTTTCCAGATAAATATTAATCTTCAGGATAGACTTTAAGGTTTAAGTTTTAAGGTATAGAGTTAAGGGTTCAGAGTTGATGTTTTGTAGATTCTCTACAAAATATTAATATTTTGTAGATTCTCTAACGATGTTTTTTTAAAAAAAAACTTTAAATAAATATATTAGGGGTTGAAGAATATTAAAATTGGATAATTTGGTAAATTTATATATACTTAAGTGCATTTCTCCAAATTTTCCCTATTAATTATCCTATTTAACAATTTTAAACCAAAAAACTGTAATTTTCCTTTCAAAATTGTGAACTGTACTAAAATATATCCTATGCTTAATAAACATATAAGATAAGTTAATAAAACGAAAATAAGTTAATAAAAATGAATTAAAAAACTATTTAAAAAAAAGTTTTAGTTTGAGGATTTGTTTTGCATCTGTTGTGTGAAATTTATTTTAGAAATTAAGAATTTATTTTCTAGTATTTATATTTTAATCAACACAGATTTTATTTGATGTTTTAATTTTATAAAGAACATAAAATAATAAATTATTTTATATTTTAGGATTATTTTTATATACTTTGGTTGAGATATTTCAGAATTTAAAATTTGTTTACCCATATAAATTGTTGTTAGTATTTTTATTTTAATAATCATGAACATAAGTGAATTGTTTTTAACTTTATACTTAAGACAAGAGAAAATACTCATACCTAAAACTATTTTTTTTTAAAAACAAGTTTTAAAACCGAAAACTAATTTAAAAAAATATTTTTAAAAAAAGTTATAGTAATTTTTTTTTAAAATCCTATACCAAAATATATTTGTACAATAATTTCTTTTCTTTTCTAAAGTATTTTTCGTTTCTACAAATCCTATAAGAAAAATAATTTCTAAAAATATCTTATTTAATACTAATTTTCCTTTTCTAATATCATAAAGAAAATATATTTGTATAAAAATATTTGATTGTAATTTTTCCTTTTTTAAATCTTAAACCAAAAAATTATAAAAGAGTGTTTAATGTTAATTTCCTTTATTCAAATCCTAATCAAAAAGATCATAAATAAAAAGGAACAACATTTTGTGTTTAATGTTAGTTTTCCTTTATTCAAATTCTAAACAAAAAGATCGAAAATTAAAAGGAATTACAATATTTCGCATTTATATATAAGACCAAACTCTCTCATATTTTGTGACTTCTAATATTTGATCACCAAATATAATTTATATATTGAAGAAAATATACAATAAGTTTTTTGCATGCTCTTTAACATCTTTGTGTGTTATTTTTTTTTCTTTTGGGGTGTCACATGTTGAAGAATGACTAGATATCCTTCACAGGTATTTTTCGTACTGATGGTTAGATACAACATGAAAATTAACAAATTACAATTACAATCTCAGTTAGAAATTATACAATTATTAGAGGGTTATTTTTCTTAAATTTGCTAATTAACATGATCATGACACATGTCAATTATAAATTTAAGATTATAACATGTGTCAAATAATAATTTTCCTTTAAAAAAAAACTTAAACCAAAAGAATTAAAAAGTTAGTTTTTTTAAAGTCTTAAGCAAAAGAAATTAAAAGAAAAAATATTCCCATACAAATAATTTTAATACTAGTATTTCTTTTCAAAAATGTGGGTTTAAGGTAATTACAAAACAAAAAATATTATTTTAAGATAACTTTCCTTATTATTTACAAAACTATGTTTTCTAAATATTTAATAGTATTTTCCTGTTAAACTATTAAACAAAAGAGAATTGAAAAAAAAACTTATTTCTTTCTATAGAATCTTATTTGCAACGTTAGTTAATTGGTTTAAAATATTTACAAAATCGTAATTTTATAGTATCCCTTTTCTTAATGAACCTTATTTTTAAGGTCAAGTAAAATATATGATTTTAAAATAATTAAAAAATAAGTAGACATTGATTTAAGATAAAATATTTTCTTATGAACAAAATTAATTACAATATTAGATTTTTCTTACAAATATTTAATAGTGAATTTCCTTATAAATATATAATTATTAGATAGTTATTTTGTATTTACAACATCATAAAGTTAATCTTTATATATTTTTTACTATATAAAACTTGGTTTTTAAAGTTTCTAATTAATATGATCATGACACATGGTAATAATATTTTAATATTATGACATGTGTTAAATAATTTCGTAAATATGTAATAATTTAATAAAACATTGATAGTAATTTTTTTTTATAATTCTATTTGTTCAGGATCTTAAGAAAGGAAAATTATGATTTATTAAAAAAGAAAATTATTTTCATATAGCTTTTACAGTACTATTCATAAACAACTATTCACATAATCATGATTTAGAAACATGATTTTCATTTTGCACATATATGTTTGTGGCTACAAAAATCAAAGAAGTATCAAATTGCATAAGGTGTTAATAGTTTCATTACCTCTAAAATTACAAGATAAAAATTGATGATCCAATGTTTTCCATTTACTAAATAACTAAGATCATTTCTAATTCTCCTATATATTTTCACTTAAAATAGACAAATTATATTATAGAGGTAGAATTTCTCCAATGTATGATTTTGTAATAGAATTTCTCTACTTATAAAATAAAATATAGAGATATGCTACTTTGGTCTCTAAATATATAGGTTAAAATATCATTAAACTATATTCTCCCTAAAAGTAGAAAATCTATATAATAGGTTCATAGAATGGAAATAGTCTTCTCAATAATAAAATGTATATTTTAAGAAAAAATATAGGAAAATATATAAAGTGGGGTTGGAGATATTTCGAAGATGAATAGACCAATCAACCAAATGTATATATAGATAACAATAAATGCATAAAAATTAAGGTAATGATCATGGAAACATTAGAATATGTTTGAACAAGAAGAATAACATACAAATTTAATACAAATATAATATTAAGAGCATAAAATGTGTATAACATTGTCATCGACGCGATTGTGTTGCTTCAACCTTCAAATTCATTGTATTTCATTATGATTCATATTTCTGCGGAGTTGGGTTCAATTTGAATATTTGAGTCCGAATTTTTCTCCAGACTAAATAAAAGGTTGCTAATAACTGCTCATGCACTATGAGTACTTGAACATAAATACCAAACAAAACTTACATGAAAAAATATATTTTATTTCTCAAAATAAGTTCACAGAATATATGCAAAAATACTATAATTGCAAAAAAAAATCTCATTTTTTATATTTTTCAAGAAATTAAATCATCAGTCAAAACCCGGGCAAAGCACGGGTCCTTACCTACTTTATTAAATGAAGTTCCTAATTATATGGTTTTATGATTATCAGTATCTTTTCTATAACAAAATTTTAAACCATTGATAATTTTTTTATGTGAGATGTTTAATAGTTTTAGTAATTACTAATTATTTAAAAAATTAATTGCAAATTTCAGAATTAAAATATTAAGTTCTCAATATTTTTAATGCAAATATAGAAATATAAGTATGTAAGTATATAGTTTTTAATGATATACAAATATGTATATTAATATAAATAATTATTAAATAAGATTTTTAACTCATTTGGTTTTATTATCATTTACTTCTTATAGTAAAAAAATTCAACCACTGATCACAAAATTTTATGTGAGACTTTTTACAGTTTAATAACTAATACTTGATTTTCAAAATTCAAAATACAACATATACAAAAAATCAAAATTTATATTATATGGTTAATGTAATTTTTTTTAATTTATTGTAATAGCATATAATTAAACAAATGATAAAAGGTATACAAATTATTAGAAAATCCCCTATATATTAAAGGAGAAGCATTCTTAATAATGTGTTCACACTATAATTTTTGAATATGGTGACGTGTCGTCTTCACAATCGTTTAACAATTAATGTGTTCACACCTTATTTTTTTTAAATTATATTACAGAAAATTTAATGTGTTCGCATTCTATTTTCTTTCAATCAGCTCATTTTTAGTTCATACAATTTTAACATTTGTAATATTGAACTGAAATTATGTTTCTACAACTACCGAATAACAACATTTTAAAACAAATAAATTAAAAATCATTATGATTCACATCAACTAAAATGTTGGAATGAGAATGTTCTTAGAAAATAAAAATTTCATATTTTTCCGAACTTGGCTATGGTTGAGGTTTCTGTTCACGAAAACAACAAATAATTGTCACTGGTTTGAATTAAGAAAACTGAAATAAAAAACTCTACACACGAAATTGGATCTTTAGTTTAGCCAAGTATTTATTTTCTTTATGAAGTTTTCATATCATAACAAAAATTAGAAACATAATCAAATTACTAGAAAATATCAAAAATCAGAATTTTTTTAAAAGGAAATAAAATTTGTAATATCTAGGGGAAACATAGTTCAGGTACCCAGTGAAGAGATTTACATTATTTTACACGTAACTCTAGCCCCATTTGCTCGATTTTATAGTGTTTTTACTATAGCTTCCAAGATTGGAATATTATGATTTTGAGTTTGAAATTTTTAATTTCAATATTGTATAATTGATCAAGAGAAATTGAAAAAATTAAGAAAATATTTTTTACTTATGGAAATTATAAGAATTTTGATCTTTTTGTTGCTAAATAAATGAATTACTTATAAAATATATTTTAATTTTTTTTGACAACAATATGTAAAAACTATGATATATGCATACCGGTTCAGAGAACCAAACCGGTGGCATAGAATCGACAAAGAACACAGCTGAAGGGGAACATCGATCACTTCGTGCAAGCCTGTCCGCCACTAGATTATTTGCCCTTGGTACATGTCAAATGTTGAAGATTTTATTTTATTTTTATGTCAGTAGAGTTGTTATAATTAAAAATACACTTTAAGTTAAAATTTAAAATTTTATTTGTCCTTAATATCTTTAATGAATTATTAAATTTCAAAAAATCTAATAACCTATTTTGTAAATAATACATGAATTGAATATAGTTTTATTCATACAGTATGTCTATTTGATATTATTATGTTACGTTTAATTCATATAGTATTATTAAACCTAAGAGAGAACCAACTCAATTTTGCAACATGCCCAACAATATTGACACGATGTTCAATCATTTTTATTATTTTTAAAATGTAGTCTAATGATTATGATTGTTAAATAAGCCAAGATATTTGTTTTATATTTATTTTTTATATTAGTAGAAGAAAGTAAGTATGGATAAATATATAGATCCGATGAACCGAACCGAACCGAACTAGATTTAAATATAATATTAAACACAACCTAAAACTAATTAAGTAACTAGATGGATCTAAAATTTTAATATCCAACCAACAACACTTGAATCTAATACAAACTAAAATATTTTGTATATCAAAATATCTAATTCATAATATATACATAAATATATTAATTATTTCAAATTTTATATCTAATAGATATTCAAAAATATGAATATATCTAAAAATTATCAACATAATCACAAGTAAATATCTAAAAATAACAGTAAATGTTCAAAATACTGATAATATTTATTTGAACTAAATTTTATGAAAATTTAAATATTTAGTCCCATATTATTCACATTTTGATGTTTTATATTATTTTATTTTTGGATTTTAAGGACTTAAATTTGGATTTTTGTGCAAATATGTAATTAAAATGAACATTTGGACTCGAATCTAAATTGAATTCGAAATGATTCTAACCAAATGTAAACTAAAATTTGTAAATATTCAAATAATATTTATATTTCTTATTCTAAAAATCTGAAATCTGAATAAACTAACTAAATCCGAATAGATATATGAATATTCATATCTAAAAAGTTATACGATAAATCTATAAATACAATGTACAATATATAATATATAAACTATTTCAACATGCGCACATCGCGGGTTACTACCTAGTATTTATTATTGAAAATCAATAATTGCCATATATATTTGAATTACATTAAGTAAATTTGTAGTTTTTATTTGAGTAAAGAATAGAGAACATCGTTTTTAGATCAATAAAAGCTTTTATGGTTGTTTTAATGAAAACTATAGTTTATGTTTAGATTGACCAACTTATTTTTTTAAAGAATCTCAGTATCATTTCCATGACGACACGTGTCATACCTCAAATGTTATAATGATTCTCTTTTAATATATCAGGGATTAAAGAGTTTATAGATATGATAAGTATAAAAAAATGTTAAATATATTTATAAATCAGACAATCATCAACAAAGTTTTAATTGGATAAGATGAAGAAGTATAGTAGTTTATATAATTTCCAATTTGTAATAATATATCAAAAAGTTACTTTAGTCTAGTGGTTAATGTGCCATTTTAAAAGGATATCGAGGTATGGGTTTAAGTCCTGTAATCAATCTATTATTTTTTTTTAAAATAGATCAAAATGATGTCATTTTATCTTGTTAATTATTGATTAACTTTTATTAGAGTCAATGTGGATTTAAGTACGTTTTAAGAAATCCTGATAGTTTTTCAGAATATTAATCGAGTTGAGGTCAAATTTACCACTGACTATTTATTCGGGTTGTATTTCACACACTGAAATTGTTGGGATTGAAATTGACAACTTTTCCCATTACACATGCAACAGATGACAAAAAAAAAAAATGAGACATGTGATTTCCAACATTATTCTTAGTTGTTTCTAGGTGATAAATCATAAGTATGTGGTGATAAGGAAATGGACTTGACACGTCAACACGTTTCAGGTTGATATATCAATTGAGCAAAGTTAATTCTCATTGTTAGTAGTTACTTATACATATATAAACCTATGTTATGCCTTGCTTTTTGCTTCCATTGGAGATATGTGATGCCTTGGCTAGTGCCATTGCACAGTTTTGGTGGAGCTCAAACTCACTAAAGAGAGGCTTACACTGGACAACATGGGATAACCTATGTCTATCTAAAGAGGATGGTGGAATGGGATTCAGGATGATTCATGAATTTAACCTGGCATTACTAGCAAAGCAGTTGTGGAGATTGGCTCAAAATCCGGATTCATTGGTTGCTCGTAATTATAGACTAAGTTCGCCTTTGCGAAAGCTCACTGTCAGCAGTCCATCGTATGTGTGGACAAGCGTCTCGCCTGCACGTGAGTTGTTGCTATTGGGGGTTAGACAGAAAATTCATTCAGGGTATGATGTGAAGGTGTGGGAGGATCAATGGATTCCCACAATCCCAGCAAGACCGGCGCATACATCAGCTCCGGTTATGCATCCGAATATGAGAGTGAGTGATCTTATCAATCAAGAAACTAAGACTTGGGATTTGGATTGGCTGGCAAATTATGTTGACGCTGCTGATATACCTCTCATAAGGAGTATGGCTATTAGTTCAACCCATCGTAGAGACACACACTGCTGGAGTTACACAAGGAGTGGGCAGTACACCGTAAAGTCTGGCTATTGGGTAGCTCATAATATACTAATGAAGGAGGATGAGAATCTGGTAGACGAACCTAGCTTTAAAAGGCTTCAAGCACAAGTTTGGAAGGTTAAAGCACCCCCGAAGATGTGTCATCTTATGTGGCAGATTATATCGGGGCAGTTGGCTATTATGAGTGCGCTGAATCATAGACACATGAGGTGCGATAATTTCTGCCCACGATGCGGAGATCCGGAGGAAACAATTGCACATGCAATTTTTCAATGCACATGCAATTTTTCAATGCCCACCGGCTCTGCAGGTATGGGCACTAGCATCTATACCTACCAGCCCCACTTTGTTCCCGTTTGGAGAGTACATACGCGAATATGGATTATCTGTTTTGGTGGAAGAAGATCATTTGTGGGCCAGAATTAGAAAGGGACCCTTACCCTTGGTTGATATGGTACATTTGGAAGGCTCGGAATGATAAGTCTTTCAGAGGAATAGATAGAGACCCATTGGAACTGGCCCGGTATGCAGAGAGTGAGTGTCTTGCCTGGTTCCAGGCTAATGAGCAAGATGTTGAAATTACACAAGAGGATGGCAATACTGAACGTCAGGCCATAAGCCTACGAGATATCTGCATGATAGATGGTTCTTGGACCTCTATAGATCAATTTTCCGGTTGTGGTTGGGACTGGAAGGATAGCAGGGGAAATAGTCAATTGATGGGGATGCGTAATGTGAGTAGAGTAGAGTCGGCTTTGCATTCTAAGTTGGAAGTGCTGCGGTGGGCAATGGAGAACATGCTTCAACATTCGCCATGTCAGAGCTTTGGGACGGACTGCAAGGAATTGTTAGCAATGCTCAAGGAACCCCATGGATGGCCAAGTTTTTTGACGGAACTGGAGAGGATTTCGACGCTGAGGATTTGTTTCCTAGACTTTAAGATATCTTATGTACCTCGATCTCTTAATGTTGTGTCCGATCATTTAGCTAAGACTGCCCGATCCTTTTATCGGAATCTCTTGTATGTTGGTTGTTCTATTCCGGTCTGGATTCCCATACCACCTCAAGCCTGAGTAATAGATCAACCGTTCGTTGTCCAAAAAAAAAAAAAAAAAGATACACTCGTTAGTTGCATCTCCAATTAGAGATTAATCTAAGCTATTTCATGAATCTGAGATATCTTCAAATTAATTAGAAAATAATCAGAAGTATACTATGAGCCTCTACTTGAGGAATATAGCACAACATGATTGGGTGGATTTCTGATTTGGCTTCAAAACTTTATTTTATTTTATTAAGTAGAAAAAGAAATTACGTTTTTGAAGCATTGTATATATAAAACATAAATTGTGATATTATTAATACACACGATTAACAAAATTGTAAATCTATATGAATATTATGCTTATTTTGTACATGGAGTTTTTATTGATCCAACTGAATTTTATAATTTGCAAGTAGATTATATGTTATAACTTTCATTGTGATATATTTTTTTTGCTGTCTTGGCTACACATTTTCATGGTATTGTCCCTACTTTGAGAAAACCGGTGTTAGAAAAAAAAGATTATATGTTATGAGACTGATTGGCTACACATTTTCATTGTATGATTCCTTTTACTGTTGTGAGACTGATTGTTTCCAACTACAACCCGCAAGATTTTAATTCATATTACAGAAACAAAATCGACCGTTCAAACCTTTAATCATAACAACCTGCGACTGATTGTTGAATAATACTACTTGGCAGATAAATAAATAAACAACATTTGGTCATAGTTATAAGTGGCAAGTCACATCGAAAATTAAATGAACATAGTCTATTTGGACTTTGGAGGGTGATTAATCCCAACTCTATTTTTCACTTTACAATCTAAATATAATTTAGAGTAAAATAAATTTAATCAAATACCATTTTTATTTTATAAATAACTAGTGTTGATCCTGCGCATACGCACGGTAGTTATGTTTGTTTACGAATAAAATAAATTTTAGATATATATACACATAATTAAAAGATATATTATATTGTTCAAAAAAATTCTAAAAGATACATTAGTATAAATTAGTAGTTTGAAGCATTCTTTATTTAAATCTGTCTTGCTATTCTATCTACTACTTTTTCTTATTATTAACATGCTCCATGAGCAGTCTATGTCTTTGGCTTCCCACCTCCGGTAATTCATCCAGCATCTGCAAATAATCCTTCATATCCCATTAAAATTTAAACAGTAAAAAAATCAGCATGTAACACAGAAATATCATTATATGAAAACCATAACATTAGAAAAAAAACCAAAGTTACAAAAATTATTTACATTGTACTTTGAGAATATGTCATTACTATTTCATTCTGCTATAATTTTTAAATCGAAATGATATAAATGAATAAAACATCGATTAGCACTCTAATCGAAATAACCTTGTGAAAAAAGTTTTTTTGCTAAGTATGTTCCTAATTGACACTTGAATAAAGTATAGCTTCATAGAATTATCAACACTTACATAATCACAAAGTCATATCCTTAGTTGGCACTTACACATACTGAAGAAGAATTAGCTATGCCATTCACATGTGGTTTTGAGATCCGTGTTAGAAGAAAGCCATGAACTTCCCTGAGCTCATCTTGTATTTTAATACCTGAAAATTATGTTTGAAATGTTATAAGTACATCAAAAGGTCATAGAGTTCCCCTACTGAGCATTTATGAATTTCTAGACTTTACTTGTCCCACCATATATATCTTTCGGCTATTATGAAGATGAACCCTAGCAACACATACTTGCAACGCATAGACCCCATATATATAAACCACAACATGAACATCAACACACTAAAACGTATAGCAAGATTCAAGATTTGTTTTAAAAATTGTAAATAGGTGTGCCGACTTACTTTGGTGAAATAATTGTAATTTTTTTTTCATTCTCTTGTTTTACTTATCTTTTCTTTCTCGTCATATTTTCTTCCAAATCGAGTCGCCTAAAGTCACAAACCACCCCTAATATAAGACAAACTTACTTACTATCAGTTGTAAAGCTGGAACCACACACTTTGGATACAAACAAATAAGTGTTTGTTTTAACTGCATATAGTTTTGATATATATATACAATAATTATATTCTTAATAACTTAATACCTAGTCAACCAGAAACAAAAGTGAGAGACAACTATTAAAGCTCTAGTTTTCAGGAGGGTCATGAGTAATAAATGATGAATTATCAAGCCGTATAAAATTTTCCTACTCAAAGTGAATTGTAGTTGTTATGAACCTGGTTTGAGATCCATGAGTATAATGTCATATTATCCAAAAAACTGTAATCAAGCAATGAAAATATGATCAACACAACGTTAAAGGTAAACTTACTTTCCTAACTCACCTGGAAATTATAAGTTGAATATCCAACAGCGTTCAAGCTTTTCATCCTCCATTCTGTTTAGCAAGCTTCAGTTGAGAAACATGAGAATAATCCATTGACTTCTTAAAAACAATTTCTGCAATAAGGATCACGTATAATAGAGAATCTAGTAACTGAGGCAACTTAGAATCTAGTAAATAGAAGAACTATGATGCAAGCGAGGCCATGGAGGGCAAGGAAGGATGAAGTAAAGTTCTTTGTGAGTTTATGGTAGTGCATCCTCTTATCTGTTTTTAGTCGTGGGTAGTGGGTTATTTCGAGGAACCGATGATGCCACGTGTTTTCTCTAAACATTTTTCTTTCTTTAATTTTTTTTTAATTTGAGAACACAAATGATGTGTCAAATTTTGATTTGTCAGGTGACTTGTGCTTTACTATATAAGGGACTTCTTCTATTTATATAAATAAAGTTATTTCATTTAATTTTTGTTCATCATTTTGTTTTATTTTTATTTTAAAATAAAATATCAATAAACTAGAATTCAATATTATTATGGATATTAGAGATAAAGTATCCCAAGCCAAAAATTCAACATGAACTTAAATAATATATAAAAAGTTAGGATCAGTACACTTAAAATTAATTGGTGATAAGTGCATTGATCCTAAAGAAAAAAAATAAGGTGAACCAGCATATCTAGATATGGGGATTGAAAATTTGAGTTTTAAATTCAGTTAATAAATGGTAAAAATTGATCATATGTTGAACTGGAAGAATCATACTTAATAAGAAAGTCACTCACTCCGTGGAGTATCAGGACCCTTATCATGGAGCATAATTATATAGTTTTGAAACAACTATCGACATTTATCGACATCTATCGTTGATTTGATCAGTAATGCATGACTAAAGAAACCTTTCTAGTTTATTTTAGTATACCTTAGTGAGAAATCCTAAATCTTACTGCGAAATCTTTTAACCCATAAATCTTACAAGCCGCTAAATCAATACCTACAAGACGTTAAATTTCCACTGCCAAATAAAAAGGTGCTTCTTCAACACCTTCAAGGAGCTACAATATTCTCGAAATTCGACCTCAAATCTGGATTTTGGCAACTTGGAGTTCACCCCGAAGAAAGATACAAGACTGCATTCTATCTACCAGATAGACATCTTCAATGGAATGTCCTACCTTTTAGGCTCAAGACAGCACCTTCACTGTTCCAGCAAGCAATGCTTTGGCAAGCAATACCAGAAACTACTCTCCCTTTAGTAAATCCTTATGAATATTTTTCTAAAAAACCCAGTGCCTTCTCCGTCAAAGGGGTTCGCGAACTCATATCACCATCTTCAAGCCGAAAGGTTATGGAGTATATTCAATCCAGCAAGTTCTCATCCTGCCAAGTTCCAGCAACAGAAGAAGAACAATTTATTTCTCTCAACATCCCACCGGATCTACCCAGAATGTGGCAGCAACAAGGCTTCACTCACCTCCATTTTGGAGTTGTGCGACTTGGTCTAACCCTACACGCCAGAAAAGGTCTACCAATCACTGCTCGCATAGCTCTAATCGACTCACGATTAAAGTCATACCAACAAGCGTGCATCGGAACGGTTCAGACGACACTAAATGCCGGAACAGTATTTGTCACACTGTTTCCAAATTTTAATATTTCACTAAAAGACCCAAATCTCTTGAAGACCCTCAAAGTTCAACTTCAACTAGTTGGAGCACCGATGCAAGAAAAAAGTGTGATAGCAACGCTGCATCATCAAATTGTCTACCGGATTCAAGATCATGCTCTTGACCTCGTCCTACCCTCCTCTGATGAAGCACTCTACCTCGAAGTCACATCAGCGTCTCAAGCGCTCAACTCAATACAAATTCCTCGTCAAATAACGCGTGAAGAGTTAATACGCCAGCTTCCAGAATCATGGGTAACAAGCTATGAAAAGTTTCATCAAGCCACACAAGCTAATATCCAATCATCAGACGTCACCTTCCATTCACGAAACGACGGAACAACATAAATTAAATTCGAAAAGCCAAGATCGTCATCTTTCCGAAAGCAATTGTTCACCCAATTCACTATACAAATAGACAAAAGAAACGGCGAGATCGGTAAAAGACCACAAAACCCTAAGCCACTTGAGTTCAAACAAGACGGAGGGGAAATCTACCCATTCAAAGACGAAGAGACTGGCCACATATTTTTTGATGTTTGCAACTGCCCAGCTTGCGAAGAAGCATACTACGAATCTGATGAAGATGACCGAACAAAACGAAGAATGAAGAAAGATCCTCTCTACAAAAGATACATTGAAGGAGATCCTACTGTCAGTCCACTAGGCGATGATAGATACGAATTCATCGTGCAATATTCTGAAAGGAAGGAAGAGCCGAAACAACTTATGATGATAGATCCAGACGACTTTCCCCCAAGAGAAGACTTCACAAAAAATAATGTCGCTCATTGCCCAAAGATTCTCTCTCAAGCCATCAACTCTTCTGGTCCTGATCAGCTGAGTCAAGCAGAGAAAGTTCTCAACTGGCAGACAGAGAACGCTCTTGCCTAAAATCAACTTTTATCTACCATTAATAACAAAGTTGATAAATTGGCGGAAAATTGCAAAAAGAGGTTACACGGCCTTCAAAGTTCTATAACCGAGATACATGGAAGACTTAACAATCTTCACCATGAAATGATGGCCATGGCGCAAAACATGATGGTGAACACTACCCAGTTCCGCAACAAAGAAGCAGAGATGGCAAGCCTGAAGAATCAACTAAGAGATCTCAATAAAAGCCTAGAGAGCATGGTTCAAAATCAACGACGTTCAGATATTTACTTTGATCCCCTTAGTTACATATCACCAGGAATGCCTACTTACCACGGAGCATATTCCCCCGGATTCTTCTCTGGCGACCAAACGAAAAAGGCAAAAACTCCACTACCTGGTTTCCTCTCATCCGATGAAATCTTCACATCTCGCTATGGATCAACATCTATCATCTATCCACAGCAACAACAAACGCCCTCAAAACCTCGAAGACAAAAGGAGTCAGATTCCCAAGCAAATCCGAATAAAAGACCTGTTCTTACTTCATCCTCCAGTCACGAGTCTGTTGACGAGAAGCCAAACACGGATAAGGGAAAAGACATTGGAATAATCGAGTTTTCGATGACCAGTCTACTCAACACTCTTGGCAAAAACTCTGAGATATCTGATCAGTCGTCAAAAATCCAAAAGGATACACAGTCCTCATCTGAAAAGCCTATTGCAAAAATTGAACATCTTTCAGACGCAAGCTCGAGTGACTATGAGATCGACTCCTACGAAGAATCTCTGCCAAAACAATTCGCAATTGAGAAAGCTCGTATACTCCGAAAAAAGAACCAAGTATCAACGAAGTATATTCAAGCGATGAAGATATGAAATTCGTGCCGCCACCTAGAACAGAGATACCGACAACAAAGCACTTCGCTTCAAAAGTCATGGTATTCACGTTCGATGATATTCCTTTTGAAAAATGGAATGATCGTCTAGACGGATTTCATGCATGGATGAACTCAGAAGCCCTTACATCTCCTCTACACTTGGTCATACAACAATTCACTGCCCGTCTGTCAGGAGCACTCAAAGAATGGTGGAATTCTCTCGGTGAATACAGACAACAACATGTCTATCAGACAACTATACCACTGCTTCTCGGGGAGATTCACAGAGAATCTATTGGTACGCCAACACACCAAAAGGAGCAATTACAAGAAGAATTCTTCTCGGCAAAATGTTGTTCTCTAAGAATGAAAGATCTCGCAAAACATTTTGAGAGACAGACAAAAAGATACTATGCTCTTAACGGCCTCAACAATCCTAGCCTGAAGCATGTCTACCTCTCTTCCATTGATGACTATCTTAGTCAACAAACCAAGTTATACATTAGAGATCAAGGACAAACAATCGAAGACATTTCTATCGGTCAAATCCAGCAATACGTCTTTAGAACACTCGACAAGCTGTGATACCATTTTGCACAGCGAAGAGCGGACGTCGTATTGACAAAGTCGTGTTGACAGACGAGGGTCTGCAATTTCCAGGTAAAGGGAGCGATATCCATTTTGCACATCAAAGAGCGGACGTTGTATTGACAAAGTCGTGTTGACAGACGAGGGTCTGAAATTTCCAGGTAAAGGGAGCGATATTGGCCACTACTCTGGGCTCTCGATTTGCTCAACCCACTGTTAGGAAATTACCTCCCCACGAAAGTCGTGTTGACAAAGTCGTATTGAAAAATCTGCTCAAGCTAAGGAATTGCAAGTGGCATGATCGGAACTTGCGAGAGGAGAATAGAAATCTAAGCTCATAAGAGATGAGTTAAGTTTTGGAAAACTAGAGAGAACTTAGAAAGACATTGTAGAGAGATAAACAAGAGAGAGGTTTTTATGGAAATTATTTGATGATGCAGCGTTGACAGATCTAAGCTCATAAGAGATGAGTTAAGCTCTGATACCATTTTGCACAGCGAAGAGCGGACGTCGTATTGACAAAGTCGTGTTGACAGACGAGGGTCTGCAATTTCCAGGTAAAGGGAGCGATATTGGCCACTACTTAGGGCTCTCGATTTGCTCAACCCACTGTTAGGAAATTGCCTCCCCACGAAAGTCGTGTTGACAGAGTCGTATTGACAAATCTTCTCAAGCTAAGGAATTGCAAGTGGCATGATCGGAACTTGCGAGAGGAGAATAGAAATCTAAGCTCATAAGAGATGAGTTAAGTTCTGGAAAACTAGAGAGAACTTAGAAAGACATTGTAGAGAGATAAAACAAGAGAGAGGTTTTTATGGAAATTATTTGATGATTATTATACAAGGGGGTACACACATATTTATAGGGGAGAGGATAAGGCGCTGACATAAGCGCTTACCTCAGCCACTGTGATTACATCATCGCTTACATCATGCTTGCATCATTATTGGACATAATTATTTTACATAATAAAACACACATAATTTTGGCACATTATTTAAACATAACTTAATGACCTTTTAGTGGTCTATCTCGAACTCGATGATGTGTTTTTCGCAGCATCCGTAGTGATCATCTGGGCATATGTATTCGTCTTCTGGTTCTTCATAAGTCTTCTGCGAATCGTCGTTAACATCAATATCGAACATCTTACTGATTTCATCTATATTCATAGAGTCATCAGGGAGTTGCGCATCTTGGAAATATTCTGGCGGACATTCTTGAGTTTGTGGTTCCTGAGGTTCTTGCTTCATTGGCTTTGGTTCGTAAGAGGCAAGTCGTCGTCTTTCACCGTAGAACATGAGATCTTCGTCGAGGCTCATTTGATAGTCGATTGGATAGTAAAGCCAATTCGGGGTGAACGGAATGGTAAAGTTTTGCCTAGCGTTATTGAGTCGAAATGCGTGAGTCTGGAATTCTTCGTAAAGTTTGATGTCTTTGTGATGGATGAGTGTTGGTAGGGCATGAATCTTGCCGGTTTTGCCGTTGATCTAAACAGGACGATGGAAGAAGTAGATGGTGTGAGGATTAAAGAAAGGGTTAGGTCCTCCTTGACCTTTTAATCTCTTGAATGACATACCGGTTGCCTTTGCAGATTTTCTCAGCTTTCCATTCCAGGCAGATAGTGGAGCAAACCATGACAGAAATGTTGCGAGACATTCTTTGCGTTCACGCTGGGGGTTGGAGAGTTGAGCGTTTATGTATTGGTATACCCACAATATGTCGAGCATCATACCTATGGTGAAAACCGAGCAGAGGTACCAGAGGAAACATATGACTTCTTCTGGCACGTAGACGGTTTCGATCCTGCAGAGGTGTGCGAAGGGGTAATCGGGATGAATTCCCATTGGTGAGATGTAGTGTTTTTCCGGACCGTATTTTGTCAGGATGATGGATTGGTAGCGAAAAATCTTGTTGAGGAGGTGTTCATGGAAGGTTTTTCTGGTGATGAGTTCATGAGCGTCTTCTGGCATGTTTGCTGTGAAGTCATAGAAGCTTTTTCAGAGGAGCTCTCCGTTATTTGTATTTCTTTAACTGGGTTTCTACTGAGCATATCAGCAAGAGTGTTCTTTGATCCCTTTAAATAGACGGATTCGAAATCGTACTTCAAGAACCATTCGCTCCATCTTAATAATTGTTGATGTGGGACCATCTTCTGCTTGAATTGTAACACGTTTGGAAAAGATGACATGTCCATCTCGATGCGAAATTTATGTCCAATTAGATGGAACTCGAACTTCTCAATGGCTTTCTTGACTGCTAAGATTTCTTTGAATGTGGAGTGATAGTGCATTTGGAATCTTTAAAGCATCCACTTTTGTACCCGCAGATTTGACGTTTTCCATTTATTTCTTCAAATAAAATTGCTCCCCAATATTTGTCACTCGCGTCAGTCTGTAAGATACGCATGCCGGTTGAGGGGATCTTTAAAGGCGGTAGCTTCTGCACCTCTATTTTTAGGTTTCTGACAGCTTCGGTTTGTCGATTAGTCCATTGTGGTGGATTCTTTGTCAGCATCTTCTGTAGCGGTCTTGTCATCTGCGAAAGTTGCGGAATAAAGTCGCCAACGTAATTGATTACGCCAAGAAATTGCTGGATTTGTCGTTTTGTGAGATTTTCGTCGGGAAAGTCGAGGAGTGTTGTGGCTAGATGGGCTTGAGGTGAGAAAATTCCATTTTCGATATGCATTCCAAGAAATTCGATATTGGGCTGGGCTATGACCATCTTTCGGGCCGAGAGCATAACCCCATATTGTAGTACTATGCTTTGGAACTGTTGAAGAAGTTGGACGTGTTCTTTTTCGGTCGACGAGAATAGAAGTATGTCATCTATATATATTAGGGCCGTGTGGAGTATAGGCTTGAATATACGAAGCATTGCTTGCTGGAACAGTGAAGGTGCTGTCTTGAGCCCAAAAGGTAGGACATTCCATTGAAGATGTCTATCTGGTAGACAGAATGCAGTCTTGTATCTTTCTTCGGGATGAACTCCAAGTTGCCAAAATCCAGATTTGAGGTCGAATTTCGAGAATATTGTAGCTCCTAGAAGGTGTTGAAGAAGCGCCTTTTTATTTGGCGGTGGAAATTTGACGTCTTGTAGGTATTGATTTAGCGGCTTGTAGTCAATGACTAATCTGAGTTTTCCTCTTGCTTGTTCTGCACGGTTGTTGACATAGAATGCTTTACACGCCCATGGAGAGTTTGTTGATGAAACGACTCCTTGTTCCACTAGCTGATCACATTCTTCATTTGCTTGTTTTAGCAAGGTGGGTGGCATTCCTGCATGACTTGCTTTTGTTGGTGTTGTGTCGACGTTTTCTTTGAATGGTAATGTGACGAAGAACTCTGAATTTAGCCAAAGCGGGTTATGACATTTTTGTAGGAAATCTGTGTGGAAGTCAGCACATGATTTTGTTGTCATTTCTTCTTTGATTTTCGTGAATTCTTGTGACGCCGGTTCTTCGATTGAAAATAGTCGAGGGGTTGATGTGAAGGTTTTGATGAGCGAATTCCATTTTAATCCATTTGGTTCGATGGAGATATTATAAGTATTCCATTTGAAGAGCTTTGAATGGTAAGTATTTTTTTTTTTTAAACTGACAACATATAGTCTTGACAGATAGTTTTTAAGATAATTGATTTTATCTTATCTTATCTTACTAAAGATATTTTGCGTACAAATGGGCCAGTAATGGTGGTCGCCACTTACGCACAAATAAAGGATTATGAGAAAACAATGAAGAAAGAAGAGGAGCACGATAAGCTATCACATTGACTCAGCATAGCACATGTGACCACTATTTTCTGCTAGTGATCAGTTGATGTTTGAAATCTTTTAGAGCATCATTTTATAAATGCAGTAATAGATTTTTTGTTTTTTCATCACTTCATTTTCCACTCTGTTTTGCACTAGATTATAGAGTGGAGTTTTAGATGCTCTTTGTCAACAAACGAATTAATATTTCATAGGATTCTCTTATATTTTATCAAATTACAATTTACATGATAAATTAAAACATTAGAGTCAATTTGTTACACTATAAGAAAAAGTAAACATATATGACTTACAACATATATTCACTCAACTTGAAAATTAAAATTTTAGTAAATGAAAATTTACATCATTTAGAATTGTTTACATGATTTTAATTTATTTTCCATCAATTTTTTAAATAATTTTTATAAATAATTTTTGATTAATTACACGTTCGTAGAAAACTTCACTAACTTAGAAGACTTTGCAAGATTATAATCGTAAAAATAATTACATATTTTTGTTTGGTCAGTAGAAGGTAATTGTAACTTTACTACCTTTTGATTTAATTTTGCATTTGATTGAATTTAAGGATATTTTTATATTTAAAATCAAGTTTTAAACATTCAAAGTAGTTTTAATGGAACTGTGCAAATGTCAAAGCCATGTTGTTTTGTGATTTTAAATGACTTGATACCATGTTGTTTTGTTGAAAGTGAATAATTTAGATTTAATATTTTGACTTAAAAATCATTGTAAAACAAATTGCATACAGTTATAATGAGATGCATACATTTATAGTCACTGTATTTTTGTATTGTTAGCCTTACCAATAAAATAAGATTAGAGCTTGATCCGTGAGCCTGCGCGAAATTAGTTTTAGGTTTTTTTATAAATGATTTAATAATAGTTTTAAGTATATAGATATAGAGTTTGATCCGCGAGCCTGTGCGGAATTAGTTTTTACGTTTTTTATAAATGATTTAATAATAGTTTTAAGTATATAGATATAGGTCATTAAGATATTTTTAGGTTTTTACGATCCTATCCGAATCTAGAAGAATCTGACTCGATTCCAATCCAAAAAAATTATAGTATTCGAATAGAATAATTTTAAAATCCAAAAAATCGATACCTAGAAAACCAATATGTATTCGAACGTATATCTGAATGCCTATATTTAACTGATTATGTAAAAAAAATGTTTTTGTTAACTAGTTAATTTTTTTGTACTAATAGAACAATTTCATTCAAACATGTGAAATTATTATCAGTAATATATACAGTAAATGACGTCAAATTATTATACTAAACATAATTAATGAAGTAGTTTGAAAGACTGGAAAAAAGAAAAATAAAAAATATAATAAACACTTCAAAAGTAAGTTATATATTGTACTTTATAATAAATGTTATCAACTTATTTGAAAAAAATAATAATAAAGTAGATAAGATGAGTACTGAACAAAGAAGATAAATAAGTTTGTTGAAATTAAGATTAATTCTGTTTTGTAATTTAGTTTTAATAGATAGATATAATAAATTTTATATTTGGTGTGTCATCTAAATTGCTGTAATTGACAAAGAAAGATTTACAATAATGATAGAAATATAGTATTTTCAATTTAGATCCGTAATGCGAGTGAAAGTTTACTAAACTAACTGCTCGAACCTTTGTCATAAATGCGCTACATAGTACATACTATATATAGCAAAACGTGTAATTGAGTTACGACCCCGTTCATACACAAACGTAACATGCGAAAGCAGTTACCCCTAAAATTTTGATGACCGCTTTCGATCAAATTTCATATTTGATTATAGAGGGTCGACGACACGTACGTAATAATCATTTCTGTAAATCATGTTCATTCGGTTCATTCCGTCCAAGGTACAAATTTTATCCTAGTGAAAATTATAATTTGATGCTTAATTAAAATTTAAGAGAATCACATTTGAATTTGATTACAAAATCACTGTCTCTGTTGACCTATAACTATGCTTCCGATTCGTAAGCCACTACAAGAAAACATGGTATATTCCGAGGAAACTTCCGACAGCCAAAGAAATCTTCAGAAAATTTCGACGAAATTCCGAGGAAACATAAAATTTGTGTTTCTTCAGAATCTCGTCGGAATATTCTGACGAAATTCCTAGGAACATACATTCCGTTGGAATATACCGAGGACATTCCGAGAATTAATTATAGCCGTTAACGAGCCGTTGGAAAAGTTCAAAAATTCTGACAACAGTCCGACGAATGTATATGTCCCCCGGAAATTCATCGGAATATTCCGATGAAATTTGGAGGGCCACTTCTAGCTGTTGTATATTTCGACGAAATTTCGAGGGAGATTTATAACCGTTGTATAGCCGTTGTATATTCCGTTTCCGTGGGAATTTCATCGGAATTATCGGCAACATTTCATCTATAAATGCAAGCACCCTCCATCATCTTTCATTCACTCAATATTCTCATCCTCTCACTTATACACACGAATCTGGTTCACAAAATCATCTCTTCTTCAAATTATTATAGTTCGTGGATGGATCGACCTCATTTGAATCCGGACACGAAATTACTTACGGAAGAATACCTAAAAGGCATTATGGCGGTAGTTCAATGACAGCCGGAAGCAAAAACGGGTATGTTAAGATGTCATTGCTCTACTTGTAAAAATAGAAAGGTTATAAAAGAGTGGGATGTTTGGACTCATCTATATTTGAACAGATTTACACGAAGTTACAAAATTTGGTATCATCACAAGGAAACTGATTATGAATATGGTAGTACTAGCGAACCTCAGACATCAGATAGGTAGAAGAACCAATTAGAACGGATGTAGATTTTGGTGTAGGTACTGAGCAAATGGTAAATGATCATTTTAGAGGGGAAGAATTACCCAATGCAGAAGGTAGGAGATTTTTTGATATGTTGGATGCAGGAAAACAACCTTTGTACCAAGGTTGCAGAGATGACCATTCACCTTTATCATCTGCAACAAGACTGATGGGCATTAACACTGATTATAATTTGGCTGAAGAATGTGTGGATGCGATTGCTAATTTTGTAAAGGGTATTCTACCAGAGGATAATCTAGCCCCGGGTTCATATTACGAGGTTCAGAAACTCATAGCTGGTCTTGGTTTACCGTATCAGGTAATATATGTATGCATCGATAACTGCATGATATATTGGAGGGCGGATGGGGTACATTCAAATTTTGTGGGAAAGCTTGTTATAAAGATACGAGTGGAAGAGTTCCAGTGCCATATAAAAGGATGTGGTATTTGCCTCTGACGGAAATGTTGAAGAGGTTGTATCAATCTGAATGCACAGTCCAACCGTAGAGATGGCATGCAGAGCATTCGATAGATGGTGAGATTATATATCCTTTAGATGCAAAAGCATGGAAGCATTTCCAATAAACATATCCAGAATTTGCGTCTAAGAGAAGAAATGTCTACCTTGAATTATGTACCGATGGGTTCAGCCCATTTGGCAAGCATGGAAGACAGTATTCTTTATGACCAATCATTCTTACACCATACAATTTACTGCCAAACTTGTGTTTGCGTCGAGAATTTTTGTTTCTCTCCATTCTCATTCCTGGGCCAGAGCATCCTAAGAGATCACTTGTTGTATTTCTTCAGCCACTAATATATGAGTTACAACAACTATGGGCTCAAGGTGCAGATACATACGATGTTTCGTGCAAAGAAAACTTTCAAATGCGGGCAATAATTATGTGGACAATAAGTGATTTTCCAACATATGGTATGTTATATGGATGGACAACGCATGGAAGGCTATCATGTCCACATTGTCAAGATAACACAGATGCTTTCCAACTAAAACACGGAAGGAAAACGTATTGGTGTGACTATCACAGGAGATTCCTACCACCTGATCATTTATATCGTAGGAGTAGGACTTTGTTTACGAAGAACAAGAGGGTGTTTGACAGTCCACCCTCGGAAATTTGTGGGGCAGATTTGTTGACACAGCTAAGAGATTTTGGTGCAGAAAGGACGCCAGACGTTGGTGGACATGTTCATTATCCAGTAGATGCTGTTGGAGAACTACATAATTGGCACAAAAGAGTATCTTCTGGGATCTACCATATTGGAATAATCATCTGCTGCGGCATAAATTAGATGTCATGCATATTGAGAAGAAAGTTTTTGACAATCTTATGAACACGATCCTTAACGTCCAAGGTAAAACGAAAGAAAATTTGAAGTCAAGACTAGATTTATTCGATATATGTGATCGTTCTGAACTTCATGTTGATGAGAATAGTAGGGATCCTGCTCCTATATATCGACTGGATGCAGCGGGAAAAGATGCGTTCTTTGATTGGATTACAAATGATGTGAAATTTGTAGTAGGTTACGCATCCAATTTGGCTAACTGTGTAGACAGAAACGAGGGAAAGTTTATCGGCCTAAAGAGTCACAATTGCCATGTAATGATGCAGCGCCTCCTTCCGTTTGCCTTCTCGGAGCTATTACCATGAAAGCCTCATGAGGCAATTGCAGGGATAAGTGCTTTCTTCCGCGATTTATGCTCAAGATCAGTGACTCCAGAAGGTATCCAAAATTTGAAGAATAACATAGCAGTGCTCCAGTGCAACCTAGGGAAGATATTTCCCCCATCATTTTTTGATGTTATGGAACATCTTGCTATTCACTTGGCAAGAGAACTGTAACTTGGTGGTCATGTGCAGTATAGATGGATGTATCTTTACGAGCGGTATATGTATCATCTGAAGAAGAAGGTCAAAAATTTAAGTAGGTCGAAGGTTCTATAGTCACACAGATGATCAATGAAGAAACTTCAAACTTTGCTGAGTACTACTTTCCAGCAGAAGTGCAGACAAAAAACAGAAGACCTGCGCGTCATGATGATAGAGGCGAATGGGCAACATATCACTACAAGAAAACAAAGCATTTACTAGGAAATTTTACTAGGAAAATTCTTCCTCGTAAATTTACTAAGCCTTTACTAGGATCTTACGAGGAAAGCAAATTTCCTCGTAAGCTCCTCGAAAACTTACGAGGAAACAATTTCCTCGTAAGACCTTAGTAAATTTAGGAGGAGCTTACGAGGAAAAAGTACTTTTCCTC
>CAKOAT010701820.1:350036-418717 GCA_932364175.1 Eruca vesicaria subsp. sativa | reverse complement strand
TTACGAGGAAATGTTTTCCACGGCTTTACGAGGAAATCTTTCCTCGTAAATTAGCTAGGCCTTTACGAGGAAAATAGCCTTTACGATGAACGTCTTTCGACGAAACACGTTTCCTCGCTATTTCCTAGTAAAGGGCCCTTTACTAGGAAATAACGAGGAAAACCCGTCCTAGTAAAGGACGTGTTTTCTTGTAGTGTATTATGCTACGGTTCCAAACATCTTCACAGATGTTGGACGACTTAGCGAAAAACCAAAGAATCACCGACTTACTGAGCAGGAGCATCATCATTTGCAAATGTATTTGCTCACCAACTGCGAAGATATTCTGCAATATGAGAGGTACATATATATATAATTTCGTTTACATATTTTTTTTTATAAGTTATAATTTAAATCTTAATTAATTTCCTTAATTTGATCATATGTACCGGATTTTCATGGCATAAAAGTGGTTCACTCATAGACACGCCACAAACAAGGAACTTGAAGAACTGAAGCAGAGAGAATTTGCTAGATGGATATATTGTTATGTGAGTTCCTTAAACATTATTATTCATAAATACATAATTATACCAATTCAAATATATTGCTATAACGTTTTTTTAATGTATAGGTGTCTTCCGGTATGGCTAGAGGTGAAACATTTGACGCTTGGATACGCGAGATGGTGTGTGGGCCACAATATATTGTGAAGTCATATCCGAGATTTTGTACTCAAGGATATGCATTCACAACTCAAAAAAGAAGACGTTCAAGTAATACCTCTGATTATGGTGTATCGTCTGCATCAGGAGATGATGTATACTATGGAAACATAAGCAAAATTTTGGAAATCAAGTATCCGGGCATGGTTGGATTGCGGTGTACTGTTTTCTATTGTGATTGGTACGACAACACTGAAGATCGAGGTGTGAGAACATATGCATTTGGTGTTACATCACTACATTCGCGAAGAAAGCTGCAATATTATGATCCTTTCATTCTTGCTTTTCAAGCTGATCAGGTAAATATATATATGTACATTTAATCATAATGATTCATTCATATGTATATTACTATTAGCTAATTTACATAAATATAATTTTTTTTATGTTACAGGTCTGTTACATCAAGTATCCTCGGGTAAGGAAAAAGGATGATCCATGGGTCATTGTTACCTCACTCAACTCGAGAGGTCGAGTTCAGGGAAGTTCTGATCAAGACTCCCTACAACCAAGCACATCCAGAAACTTAAGTGCCTTAGAAGATTTAGCAAATGTTGACCTTGTAGTTGATTTAACCGACTTTGGAGACGAATCTGTTGTTCACGAAGAGGATGAACCCGTCATTGTAGAGTTTCACCAAGATACAGATTCGAGTTCATCCGAGATATTCATCTGAAGAAGAGTAGTGTAGACGTTTTTTTTTTTTAAATTACACTTTTTTCGGGGAATTTTCGAGGAAGCATTAGGGGTTCCTCAGAAATGCCGTATGAAAATATCTGTTTGGGGTATAGAATTTAGGGTTATATCCCTCGATATTTCCTCGGAATATTCCGAGGAAATACTAAGAAATGTCCTAATTTCCTCAGGATGTCCTCGGGAAATCCCAAGGAAATTTCGAGGGAAACCATTCTTCCTCGGTATTTCCTCGGAATATTCAGAGGACATTCCGACGGACTGTGATTTTCGAATCGAAAACACCGTGTTACGGTTGCAAAATATAACAATAAGACCTAAAAACATTATTAACTGTCTTAAATAGATTATGAGTCCAAATATTTGTTTGGCTCGCATTAATGAACTTTTTTCCGATTGTATGACCGATCTTCATACAACATAAGAGAAACACTTAACACTTTAAGAAACGGGAACAGCAATACTTGTAATCGATTTTGAAATTTTGTAATTTTATTTTTGTAGGCACATCTATAGAAAGAATTAGGAATGCTATGTATTGAACAAGATTAAAATTGTGTAGGAAGTATTTACGATCTAAAAAATCAAGGTTTTGAAACCACAAACAATATTTCCTCGAAAATTTCCGACGAAATTCTGAGGAACAAAATGAACCAATAGAAAGACTTGCAGAGCATATTATTTTCTTGGAACTCGAATTTGACCAAATCCGAGGAAATTCCGACGGATCTTAAAGTGGTCGTCGGAATTTCCTCGGAAATTTTCATTTAACCGAGAACTTGAACCGCCAAAGTTTTCGCGAAAATCGAATGAAGTGATTTCCGACGGAATTCCGAGGAATTTGTCCGTCAGAATGTTCTGATATATCTTTTTCACGGTTTCTTCTTCCCCATTTCTCCTATCTCTCTCAAAACTCTCCTCCGACGCTCTCTTTCCTCTCTCTCGACAATTCCGGAAAAAGCTTCGATTTTCTCGTAGATTCGTCCATAAACATGTAAGAACCCTATCCCCATTCTTTTAGGTTCGTTTTGGTTAGGTTTTGGAATAGATTTGATGATTTGAAAGTGGTTTGATAGAATTTTGTTAGGGTGATTGGTAGATTGTGATTTTGATAAGTGAGGATTGTGATTTTGTTAGGATATTTTGTTGTACTGATTTTTGTTGTAAATATTTTTAAGGTTTTATTATTTTTGTATTTATTATTTCGGATTTAATATTTATCAATACGTTTTTTTGTATATAAATTCGCTTTTTGGATTTGTAAAAGATTTTTCTATTTAGTAAAACTAGTTTTTGATTTATTAAATTATTTTTGGATTTATTAAAACTATTATTGATTTATTAAAACTATTTTTAGATTTATTAAACTATTTTTTGGATTTATTAAACTATTTTTATATTTACTAAACTTTTTTTTGGATTTATTAAAATTTTTTGGATTTATTAATAGTTTATATTTACTAAAACTTTTTGTTGATTTATTAAAACTATTTTTGGATTTATTAAACTATTTTTTTATTTATTAAACTATTTTTGGATTTATTACAACAAATTTTGGGATTTATTAAAAATATTTTTGGATTTATTAAAAATATTTTTGCATTTATTAAAAATATTTTTTGATTTATTAAATCTATTTTTGGATTTGTAAAACCTTTCCTATATTTGTAAAAGATATTTGTATTTCTTTTTTATTTTATTTAAAATAAAATAATTTTTTTAATTTTTGCAGGTCGAGTAGCGATAGTCAGGCGGGGTCTCGCCGTTACACACCACGAGGTCGGGGTGGTTCTCAGGGTGGTTCTCGTGGTTGTTCAACGGACACCTCTCGTTGGTTCTGCATCTTCGCAGAACCAATATCTCGGGGATTCTCCTTCCGTTCCAGCTCCTCCAGTCGTTTCAGATACCATGTCTGTTGAACAATTGGTTCAACAGCCTGGTCGAGAGCATCTTCTCGTTCTCACTCCGCATCTAACGGGCCCACACCAAACATGATTAGAATTTTTTTAAAAATTTTCTCTTTTTTTTTTTCATTATATGTTGCATGATTCTTAATTTTTTCTTTGTAGATTCAATCGGTCGCAGAACGGGATAAGCTCCTTCATCAATCGGATGATGTACTCGGCTCTCAAAAAGGGTTATCCTACCTACACCTCCTTCCCCCTCGAGGATCAGGAGATGTGGTTCCGTCAGTTTGCGATATGTATTTTACATTTTTAAGTTATATTTTTAATCTTTGACTTAAATTTCTACTAATTGTGTTTTTTTTTCCAGCAAGAGTTCAACTAGAATCCCCTCCATACGGCCTATATCGAAAATGCCTTCACCCATAAAGTCATGGAGAATTATGGGAAGCAGATTTATGAGTGGAAGAAAAATTGGAAGAAGGGAAAGAAACCAAAATTGATCAACGACATGGTGTGGCTCGAGTTGCAAGCACATTGGGGAAGACGAAGACGCAAGGAACCTCTGACACCAATTCCACCAACCGCAACAGCGACCGTGGCGGGAAGGGTTGGTACAAGAAAAACTTGGGTGCTTGCAATATGTCAACTCTTGGGGATAAGCTAGTAAGTCGACTGATTTTCTTTACCTATTTCATTTTTTCTATTTTAATTTCAATTTTTAATGCTTTTTATTAACAAATGCTTTTTTTTTTCCAGGCGAAACAGAATGATGGTGAGCCGATTGACTCCCTCGTGCTAATGAGGGAGGCGTATATCGACAAGAAGACCGGAGAGATTTTGGATGCCGTTGTGAGGGAGGTGATCAACTTGGTCGAAACCCAGAAGGAAGAAGAGATCCAACGCCTATCTCAGCTTCAGTCTGACGACGACGGCACTACTACTACTTCCACCTACCTGTCTCGAGTTCGAATCAACGAACTAGTTGAGTCGGTAAGATCTTTATTTTAATTTACAAATTAATTTTTACAATTTTTCATTTCATCGTCTTTTTCACTGTTTTAATTTAATGTTTTTTTCCAGACGGTTCCTAAGAAGAAATGCCGTTTGTTCGGGTTGGCTCGTCGCTCCAAGTCAGTTCCTTCTACTTCAGAACCGGCTTTTGTTGATCCAGAAATTATGGAGCAGCTACAGAACAAGGATGACTGCATCGTAGCATTGGAGAACCAGAACGCCACAATTCTTACCCAGAACGAGGCCATACTTGCTAGGATGGCAGATCAGCAAAATGAAGTGGAGGAAACAAAGAAGAAGAACCAAGAGTTGTTGAGCATAATGCGACGTCTGATCCCGCAGGAGTTCTAGTCGGTTGTTTTATTTTTTTTTCAAAACTTTGAATGTTTAATTTGTATTTCTATTTTTATAACTTAAAATCTTATAATATATATTTTATTTCAGATTTAGTTTTATATTTTCAAATAATTATTATATAACTATTTAAAAAAAAAAGAAATTAAGTATTATATATTATTTAAAAAAAAATAGGAATTTCCGAGGAAGTACATCCCTCGAAATATTCCGACGAAACGTTTCTCGGAAAATTCCGACGGATTCGTCGTCGGGATATTCCGATGAACGTAGACGTCGGAATTTGCCAAGGAAGTTGAGTCCTCCGAATATTCCGACGGCTACGTTCATCGGAATATCCGACGACGCGTCCGTCGGAATTTCGTCCAAAACTTCCGATGATTAATTCTGATGAAGGGTCCATAGGAATAATCCGATGACTACTATTCCTCGGGATTTCGTTGATTTATGTGTCTATCGGAAGTCGTCGATATTTTCTCGGTGTCTCTAACCAAATTCTGAGGCAACATTTTTTCCGACGACGTTTTTTCTCGAAATATCATCGGAATAGACGTATTACGACGAAATTAGGAGAAAAATGATCCTCGGAATTTGACTGTTTTCTTGTAGTGAGCAACCTCATCAGTGAACATAAATATATTTATGCAGTTATCAAGTCAAACTATTTATGTATTAAGCAAATTGTCAAACATAATTATCGGCTTCTATCTAGAGTTAATTTCACGTGGAGACAATTTCTGAGTTTCTATGTCATGCTAAGGAAGTTTTCTATACACACAGAGTTTATGAGTGAAAAGACTCAACCAGTCCCTCAAAAAGGTGTAACCAGCATAAAAATTGGGGTACCCTTATAGTTAGGTTTAATTGATAATTTTTTTTATTTAAAATTCCAATTTCGGATTTTGCTTTTATGTTTACGTACCCGAGACATGAAATTAAATTATTTTTTTAGTTTTTCTGTGTTACTATTAGGTGTCTTTCTGTTTTCCCTTTGCCAGAATCGTAGAGCATCAAACATTTGAAAAAAAACAGAGAGGGGATAAGAGTAGATGAAGCGAAGGTCAGATCCATTGCGTTTTTTTTTTCAGATCTGCAAATATCTAGGCGAAGGAAAAGGCGGGGTAAACAAATTGCGGGAGGTAAGCGGTTGTTTGTTTCAAAGACAGACTTCGATTTGAGTACCTGTGTAAAAATTTTTTTGCCTTTTTGGAAGGTAAGCGGTTGTTTGTTTGGAAGACAAACTTCGATTTGAGTACCTGTGTAAAAGTTGTTTTGCCTTTCTATTCCAGGAGAAGGAGATGGCGACGAAGTCGACGAGAAGCTCCCTAAGCGGCTCTTTGCCACATATTGTTTTCCCGACCGTGTTGGACGACCTACAGGCAAACACACAATAAAGTGTGTACACAATGGAGATAATTAGACATAAAAAAACATGTAGAGCTATTGTATACCACACATGGGTGAGTACTAGTGTATGGATAAGTGTACACGTGGGTGAGTGGTAGTGGACTTCGTAAAATATGGGTTGGTGGTGTACACATTAAAATTTTGTTGTGTACACGTGGATGAGTGGTAGTGTACACGTGAAGAACAAAATAAAGTGTGTACAGAAATGGACGTGCACACATTGAAAAATATATAGAATCATTGTAAAACCAAACATGTATAGAGTTATCTACACCATAAAAGACCTTTATTTATGTGAAGACTGCCAACATGTAAACTACAATGAAAGTGTACACTATTGCATTGTTTGATGGGTGTACACATGGATGATTGGTAGTGTACATGTAAAAAAGAAATAAAATGTGTTAAGAACTGGCCGTGTACACATTTAAAACATGTGTAGGGCCATGTACACCATAAAAGCCTTTATTTATGTGAAGAACACCAAACATGTAAATCCTGCAGTGGAGGGTACACTGCAATGGAATGTTACACTGCAATGGAGGGTAAAACAAAAGATACACTGGACACTGCAATGTAGGGTAAACTGAACTGAACGGGTATACCATTGCATTGTGTGAAGGTAAAAATATGCCTTGGTGGTGCAAACATTTTTAAAAGATTGTAAGTGTATACGTGGGTGAGTGCTAGTGTAAAGGTAAAACACAAAATAACATATGGCTTGGGGGTGCACACATTTTTAAAAGGTTGTAAGTGTACACGTGGATGAGTGCTAGTGGACTGCGTAAAATATGGCTTGGGAGTGTACACATTAAAAGTTTTTTGTGTATACGTGGATGAGTGGTAGTGTTCACGTAAATAACAAAATAAAATGTGTACAGAAATGGACGAGTACACATTGAAAATCATGTAGAGTAATTGTAAAACCAAACATGTAGGGTTCATGTACACTATGAAAGCCATCTATTTATGTGAATACTGACAAACATGTACACTGCAAATGGAGGGTACACTGCAGTGAAAGTGTATACCATTGCATTGTTTGATGGGTGTACACATTAAAGTTCTTTGTGTGCTCGTGGATGAGTGGTAGTATACACGTAAAAAACAAAACATGAGGATACACTGCAAATGGAGGGTACACTGCAATGAAGGATAAAACAGAAGTTACATTGGACACTGCAATGGTTGTGCAAACATTGTAAGTGTACACGTGGGTGAGTGCTGGTGTACAGGTAAAACACGAAATAAAATATGGTTTGGGGGTGTACACATTTCTAAAAGGTTGTAAGCGTACACGTGGGTGAGTGGTAGTGGACTTCGTAAAACCCAATATGTAGGGTCATGTACACCATAAAAAGCCCTTTATCTATGTGAATACTGCCAAACATGTACACTGCAAATGGAGGGTACACTGTAATGAAAGTGTACACCATTGCATTGTTTGGTGGATGTACACATTAATATTTTTTGTATACACGTGGATGAGTGGTAGTGTACACGTTGAAAACAAACAAAAAAATGTGTACAAAACTGGTCGTGTACACATTGAAAAAAATGTGAAGTCATTGTAAAACCAATCGTGTACTACTGTATATGAGGTGTGTACTTCTGCTTCTGAGAAGGCAATATTAATATGAAAAATACTAGATCGTGTGAACTGTGAAGTGGGCACCATAAAGTGTGTACAACGATCTCTGAGCTGCGTGTCCATGTGGATACAAGGTTGTAAGTGTGTACACATTTCTAAAATGTTGTAAGTGTACACGTGGGTGAGTGGTAGTGGACTTCGTAAAACCTTGACGACATTATTTTGTAAGTCACGCAACAACATCCCTGGGCGGACAGGTACGATCCTTGACATTTTCTTTTCATCGATAGCGAAATTCCACAGAGAACCGCGGGAGATCAATTCGCCTGGTATGACCATACAATGATCTTACATGGCTAACATGAGAAAAAATGCGTAAATTATGGGTGCTAAAATTAGTGTGGAACTTAGGTTCAGCTCTAATATAATTTGATTAAGAACTAACATGAACCTGGGCAAGCTGTTAAATCTCAGAATTATTAAGAGTATTAGATTAACATTAGTTTATTATGTTTTGGGTGTGTCGAAGTCGAAATCAGAAACACAATTTGTGAGAATAGGGAGGATGAAGATAGATTACCAATCAGGACCGTCCAAAATTAAAGCAGAACAACAGATCCTACGGTGTGAAACGAGTGGTAGATATGTGTCTTGTCATAGTGTACCGCTTAAATCTGGACCATCAATGAGGGGGTTGATATGTGTGGCTAGGGATTATTCCCACTAATAACAAGCTTCCTCTTTTTTTCTTAAACAACAAAATAATTGAGTCCTAACTATATACTTGGGGTCATTAAACAGCTGTTACAAATAAGTGTTTTGGTAGTGTAAAGTGTCTCATAGTGTTAATAATAATTTGATAACTGTCTCTAGGTGTAATATTTTCTTCTATATTGAACTAATAGTTTATAACTATTTCAAAAAAGCCCAATTGTGCTTAACTAAAGAACCCTGTCTAGGTCCTAACTCTTAATCCTAACCCTGTCTCGTTTATTTGTGTTACTGTGTAGATCTTAACTAAAAATACAAAAAACACAAAGTCAAAATTCTGAAAATAAATTTATACTATGAAATTTGTAGTTATGATATTTAGTTATCACATTGACTTGTTCAACACATTGACTCAGCACATGTGACCAATATCCTCTGCTAGTTATCCGTTGATGTTTGGAATGTTTTAGTCAACAGCCAATCAGCATCTCATAAGATTTCCTATACTTTATGAAATTAACAATTTACATGACGATTTAAAACATTTGGTCAATTTGTTACGCTATAAGAAAAAGTAAACGTATAGACTTCTTCAAAAAGAAGATAGTATTTCGGTTGTATTTAAAATTATACGGTACAGTTTTGGTATCTTTTTAATGAATACACAACTAGATTCGGTCCCATCGTGTATATTTAATAGATGTTTGCCCAGAAAATTATTGATACAGCGCATCTTCGTCGGTTTACTTCATCGGTTTAGTTCCAAAACCGAGTTGGGTTTTATTTCATACTAGGAAATCACCTTGCGCGTTTAAGCGTGAGAAAAATGATGTTTAAGTTATTTTATTTTAAAATTATCTTTATATAATTTATATTTGTTGATCAAATATTTTAAATCATTTAATAGACTAATTGTTTTGTATGTAGATAAAAATTATAAAAATAACCATATATAACAAAAGAGTGAAAGTATAATTTATGTTTGCAAATATGTAAATTTAAATGTTATGTATTTTTTTTTTGATCAAAAATTTATGTTTGCAAATATGTAAATTGCAAATATGTAAATTTATGTATCTTTATATAATTTATGTTTGCAAATATGTAAATTTACATGTTATGTATTTAGTATAACAAAATTAAGTAACAATAATCGTCTTCAATAATTTCTTTTTTTTTTGTAGTTATTTGACTTCTTCAAATGCTTCTGTCCTTTCATTAAGATTGTCAACTTCACTTTGTTTTAAATCTTTTGATCTATTGGATATTCTTTTTTTTTTTTTTTTTTTAGAAGCATTAGTTTCTTCTATCCTGTCCGCATTGTCAACATTTTATTTATTATAATAGGCTGTTAAAAATGAAAGGAAGTTTGTTAATTTTCTTTATAATGTTTCTGATTTGTATTTTCAAAAAATAATTACATTCCAAATATTTTGTACCTCTTCATTAATATTTTGGCTGGCTGCGAGATTTGTAACCGTTAATCCAGCTGAACTTGACTGATAATTGTAGGATGTGATCTTAGCATTGAATTTTAAAAACTTTTCCGATAAGATTTTTTTGAAAAGTAGGAGATACTTACAATATCACTTGAATCATTGTATATATGACTGTTCTCGCATATAGTAATTTTAAATATTAATTTCTGATTATACACCATAGTTTAATAATTATTATAAGTATCATACTTACGTGAAATTGAATTAAGCATGTTGTTGATTTACCAAAATACACGTCATGTCTTTGTTGAATGTGGTTAATAAATCTGAATCTGAGTTATATTCGACAACAGTCTCAAGTTTATACATATTTGAATGTGTTTGGTATTAATAATTTGTTGGTAATAAAACTACAAAATTTTGTTTTTCTATGTTACGATAATATGCCAACAATATATGGTTTTGTGCATTTTTTGCAAGTAAGTTTTTCATCTCTTTTAAGAAATATTTTAGTGTAATGATTACATGATATATAATTCCATCTTTTTCTTGAATTAATTTCAATAATTTTCCCTTTAATGATAAAACTTTTTTCTCCTAACAATCAAAGTTACACAATAAGTTTAGGTTGTATATAATTACTAATTTTTAAAAAGAATTTAAATGTCTTTTTTACCTCAAACAAATCTTTGGCAACGAAATCTATAATTTCTCTAATTTTGACAATGTCATCATTTACTTTTTAAAACTTTTCTTTCGTCCTTCACTTGTATTTGAGGTATTGACCAAAATTTACTTAAATTTTATATTATAAACGATATATATTTTAATTAAAATTACCTTTTTGGGAAAGAATGAATAGTACTTAATGAACCATCTTGATATATTTTGGAAGCGGACGTTGTGGTTAAGTAAAGGTAACATATAATTCATGTTGTTAATAAATAATTTTTATTGTTAAAATTTATTAGAAATTTATTAATATGAAATATGTTTTTTATATAAACCTGAATATATTTTTGGATTCACACTTCTTATTATTAGAATAACACTAGATGTTTCTCTATTTATTATCTGTTTTTGTACATATCTACCATATTGTCCCATATATAGTTATTATTGTAATAATTTAATTATTTTAAAAAAAAATCTTACTACAATTTTTTTTTTGAAATAAATGTGCAAGTTAATAAATTTTAATTTTATTTGGATACCAAACAATTATATCAACTATTGTATAATTAGATGTGGTAATTGATTGTTTACAAATATAATAAATTATGGTTACTAACACTATTAATTGTAGGTTAAGGTTTTTTCTTCTTTGTCCAATATCTAGTCCTGTATCATCTGTATTTATTTTTTCTTCAACAATTATATAAACAATATCTGAATATATAAGTTTATATATAAGCGTACAATTTATATGTTTATAGCTTTTGGGTATGTGTATTATACCATTACCATCATAAAATAAATTCTTGTGTGAAATTTTCATAAGTTTATCATAATCACGGAATCTGAATTTTTTTGCAATTTATTTATAAAGTTTTTTTCTCATATTGGCATTATTTATGAATTTTCATTTAACCATATATTAAAAGAATGGTATGAAATTTTATACTCCGCCTTTCCTACTTCAAAATCACTGAAGATATATATTTTGTCTTCTAAAAATTCCAGGGAAAATTGATGAATGTGACGAGCATAGATTGATCTCATAATTGTTGAATCATATATTTTATTAGATTACCAAAATTCTTTGACGGTTTCATGTTTTATGTTGAACTAAAACATCTTTTTCGCCCATGGCGGTAGAAAAATCACCAATTATTAAGTCAGATATTTCATTAGCAGATGGCGATTCATATTGCATTTTCCTTTTATTATATTCTACCATATAATTTTTTATTTCCGCATTATTTACCACTTTCATATTTATCTCTAACTTTTCTAAATATTATTTCTAATACATTATTTTTGTCAAGCATTTTTATTAGTGACGATAATTTTTGTGTATCTACTGATTTTTTTCCTTCTCAATTCATGATTGAAAGTATGTTTTTTTATTTTATTTCATTGGACGTGTCAAATTTATACAACTGTAAAATTTGGCATTCTTCTCATCCACATGTAAAAATGATCCAATATTGAGATAATTTTCACCATGAACCATAAAGAAAAAAAGACCACCAAAATTTAATATTGAACAATCTATGTCAGCACTCATAGAATACATAAACAAAAAATAATTAAACACTCTAATATTACTCTTAATGAAGGATCACATAACAATTTTTTGAATACTATAGGCGGCTCACGAATCATGGGTAATTTGATATGTCCGTGTTTACAATAAATAGAAAATAATGGACGTTTGGTTAATCAATATTTTTCGGTACTTTCGACACGCCATACCAACGCATTACAATCACTGCAACGCATTAGTTTTTGTAAATTATTACTTTCCGCTACTATTTTCTTATCTATTTACCAATAAATGAAAATGGTTATTAGTTCTCGTAAAATTCAAAACATTAAATTTACTAACCAATGATTCATTAATACCTTTGTTTGTCTGATAATATACTTTATATTTTCATTTTCTTGCATCTATAAAAAATAATATATTATGTCGACTGTGTATGTTAGAAAACAAAAAAAAACTAAACAAACTTGTGGATAATTTCGACTGGTAAGTTTTTTCCCCACTTTTTTTTTAGTCTTTTTTTCATATCCATAATCATATCAACATCTTCTCAAGAGCGATGAAATATGATTATTATTATTACATATAAAATAACATTAGGTTTGCACCCTTTCAATATGTTCGCAACCTTTCAGTAATATTATGTTTCCGCTTCTACAGAAACGTTATATTCGGACCTTTTTGGTGTCGTTACATTTGCACATTTCGATGACATTATATTCGCACTCTTTTGGTAAGGCTACATTCACACCTTTTTGATGACATTACATTTGCACCTTTTTGGTTATGATACATTCGCACCTTTTAGCTCCTGAATTATTCACACCCTTTCGGTCCCGAACCGTTCGCACTCTTACGGTCCCGAACAATTTTTCGGTCCCAAACTGTTCGTACCCTTTCGGCCCTGACAAGTTTGCACCCTTTCGGTCCCGACATGTTCACACCCTTTTGGTCCTGACACGTTCACACCCTTTCGGTCCCGACATGTTTTCACCCTTTTGGTCCCGACACGTTCACATCCTTTTGGTCCCGACACGTTCACATCCTTTTGATCCCAAACCGTACGCACCCATTCGGTCCCGAACCGTATGCACCCTTTCGGTCCCGAACCGTTCGCACCCTTTCGGTCCAGATACATTCGCACCCTTTTGGTCCCAACACGTTTGCACCCTTTAGGTCCCGACACATTCGCACCCTTTCGGTCCCGACACATTCGCACTCTTTGGTTCCGACACGTTTGCACCCTTTCGGTTCCAACACGTTTGCACCCTTTCGGTCCCGACACGTTTGCACCCTTTCGGTCCCGACATGTTCACAACCTTTCGATCCCGATATGTTCGCATCCTATTGATTTATTATTGCAGACACCATATTAAATTTTTAAATATCCTTTAGATCTAGATAATGAATCAAACATTATATTCAAGAGTACTAAGAATCATACCTATATTAAAAAAATAAAGCACAAAATTTTCTTAAAACCTTGCATCTGTAAAATGTTCATATCCATAATCATATCAACATATTCTGAAGAGCGATGAAATATGATTATTATTATATATATAAAATAACATTACGTTTGCACCCTTTCAATATGTTCGCATCCTTTCGTAAATATTATGTTCCCCCTCCTTAAGAAATGTTACATTCACACCTTTTTGGTGATGTTACATTTGCACCTTTCAGTGACATTATATTCGCACTCTTTTGGTGACGTTATATTCACACCCTTTTGATGATGTTACATGTGCACCTTTAGGGTTATGATACATTTGCACCTTTTCGCTCCTGAATTGTTCGCCACCCTTTCAATCCCAAACCATTAGCACCCTTTCTGTCCCGAACCATTCGAAACCTTTTGGTCCCGAACCGTTTGCACCCTTTTGGTCCCGAATCATTTGCACATTTTCGGCCCCAACATGTTCGCACCCTTTTGGTGAACCATTCACAACCTTTTGGTCCCGAACCGTTTGCACCATTTTGGACCCGAATCATTTGCACCTTTTCGGCCCCAACATGTTCGCACCCTTTTGGTGAACCATTCGCAATCTTTTGGTCCCGAACCTTTCGCACCCTTTCGGTCCTGAATCGTTCGCACCCTTTCGTGGCCATCATGTTCGCACCCTTTTGGTTCCAACACGTTTGCACCCTTTCGGTCCTGAACCATTCGCACCCTTTTGGTCCTGAACCATTTTCATCCTTTCGATCCCAACACGTTCGCACCCTTTCATTCCTGACATGTTTGCACCCTTTCAGTCCCGACACATTAACATCATTTTGATCCTGACATGTTCGCATCCTATTGATTTATTATTGCAGAAACCACATTAAATTTTTAAAGATCATTTAGATCTATATAATGAATCAAACATTATATTCAAGAGTACAAAGAATCATACCTATATTAGAAAAATAGAGCACGCAAATTTTCTTAAAACATTACATCTGTAAAATGTTCATATCCATAATCACATCAACATATTCTGAAAATGGATGAAATATGATTACTATAACATATAAAATAACATTACGTTTGTACCCTTTCAATATGTTATCACCTTTTCGTAAGTATTATGTTCCCCCTCCTTCAAAAACGTTACATTCACACCTTTTTGGTGACGTTACATTTGCACCTTTCTGTGACATTATATTCGCACTCTTTTGGTGACGTTACAATAACACCCTTTTGATGACGTTACATTCGCACATTTTCGGTTATGATACATTCGCACCTTTTCGCTCTTGAATTGTTTGCACCCTTTTGGTCCCGAACCGTTAGCACCCTTTCAGTCCCGAACCATTCGCACCCTTTCGGTCCCGAACCGTTCGCACCCTTTCCACCCGACATGTTCGCACCCTTTCGATCCCGACACGTTCACACCCTTTTGGTCCTGACACGTTTGCACCCTTTCGGTCCCAACACGTTTGCATCCTTTTGATCACAACATGTCGCACCCTTTCAGTCCTAAACATTCGCACCCTTTTGGTCCTGACACGTTCGCACACTTTTGGTCCCGACACATTCGCACCCTTTTGGTCCCGACACATTCGCACCCTTTCGGTCCCAACACGTTCGCACCCTTTCAGTCCCGACACGTTCGCACCTTTTCAATTCTGACACGTTTGCACACTTTCGGTCCTGAACCGTTCACATCATTTCGGTCCTGTCACGTTTGCACCCTTTCGGTCCTGACTTGTTTGCATTCTTTTGATCCCGACATGTTCGCATCCTATTAATTTATTATTGAAGACACCACATTAAATTTTTAAAGATCGTTTAGATCTATATAATGAATCAAACATTATATTCAAGAGTACTAAAAATCATACCTATATTAAAAAAATAAAACACGCAAATTTTCTTAAAAACTTGCATCTGTAAAATGTTCTATTTATAATAATCTGAAAAGGTATATGATAGATGTTGGGGTCAAAATCGGTACGACGGAATTAATAGCCAAAACTCCCCGCAAAAATACAAAAAGAACAGTTTTATAAAACCCGAGGAATAGTTTTATAAAACTCAAAGTCATTTATAAAACTCGCATACCGTTTTATAAAACTCGAAAGATCGTTTTATAAAACTCGAAGATCGTTTCATAAAACTCGAGAATCGTTTTATAAAACTCGAGAATCGTTTTATAAAACTCGAAGATCGTTTTATAAAACTCGAAGATCGTTTTATAAAATTCGAGACGTCGTTTTATAAAACTTAAGGATCGTTTTATAAAACTCGAGAATCGTTTTATAAAACTCGAAGATCGTTTTATAAAACTCGAGAAATCGTTTTATAAGACTCGAGAATCGTTTTATAAAACTCGAAGATCGTTTTATAAATCTCGAAGATCGTTTTATAAAACTCGAGAAATCGTTTTATAAAACTCGAGAAATCGTTTTATAAAACTCGAGAATCGTTTTATAAAACTCGAAGATCGTTTTATAAAACTCGAAGATCGTTTATAAAACTCGAGAAATCGTTTTATAAAACTCGAGAATCGTTTTAAAAAACTCGAAGATCGTTTTATAAAACTCGAAGATCGTTTTATAAAACTCGAAGGTCGTTTTATGAAATCTGAAGATCGTTTTATAAAACTCGAGAATCGTTTTACAAAACCGCAAAAAACCGAAAAAGCCGTAAAACGCGAACTAGTCGCAACTAGTTCGCCCATCGGCGAACTAAGCCGGCCCGGCTTAGTTCGCCGATGGGCGAACTAGGAAGTGATCAACTAGTTCGCCGATGGGCGAACTAGGACATGCTCGACTAGTTCGCCCATCGGCGAACTACGGCGGCCCGGCTTAGTTCGCCGATGGGCGAACTAGAGACTTCCCGGACACTCCGCGTCTCGATTTCCCGCATTCCCGATTTGAAACTTACGTCTTTCGACAAGGTCGTGTTCTAAACCACGGCCGAAATATCTCCTGTTCCATCTCGATCCGACTTACCGTTCGAGTTTTACGATAAAAACCGTAAAACCTCGTTTTCTCGGAAAGAACTCGAGGAAATCGTATAAAACGGCAACAGTTACACGAGTCACCAAACATTGCCTAAACTATACGATTTATTCGAGATTTCTCTTTGAAATCATAAAAAACGCGCTTTTAATAAAAAACGCCGAGTAAGTCGTAAAAAACGTGTTTTTAATAGAAAGTCGAGTAAATCGTAAAACCTTGCGATTAACTCGAGAAATTTATTAAAAACGACGTCAGACCAGGAAACGATCCCGTAAAAAGTCGAAAAACGGATTTTATCGCAAAACGGCCCGGAAGGACCTAAAACGCGATAAAAACCCATCTCACGATTTCAACGGAATCTAACCCGCAGATTTGATAACGTTTTGACGGTTTACTCGCAGAAGGAAAATAAAAGTCAAGTTTAAAGATAAAAGGAAGGTTTGAAGAGAAATAGAAGATTTTCGCGGAAGAGAAGGAAGGATCGAGAAGAATGGAAAATTCCCGATTTAGTCAAATCTGGGCGAAATGGAAAGATCGGATAGCCAAGGCGAGTAGTATATAAATAGGAGGTCTAGGCCAGAAGCAAGACACACGAAATTCAGAGCTCTCACCACCAAAATTAGCAATTAGGAATATTTCCGTTTTTCTGTTAGCGAGCTGCGCCTCAATTAGAGTTTTCGTTCTTAAGCTTTTCGGCTACTCTTTTGTACAAATTCTACGCAGATTCGGAATAAGAACCTCTTTGCTCTCTATTTCGTTTATTTTCATTCAAATTCTAAGTTATCGTTTTCTTATTTTTTGTTGTGCGGCTCTGCAGATAGCCGGTTCCTCTGGAAACTTAGGGTTTTCCTGAAGTTTCCTTTTTTACGATTTATTTGACAGTGAGTGGAAATCAACACCCACAGTTTGGCGCTAGAAGAGGGGGGGTCGGATCTATCTTACACCGTAGCCGCAACATGTCAAACGAAGAAACGATGGCTGGTGACAACCAAACTCGCAACGAACGCGACAACGTTGAAACACCACTACCAAAAGAAGCGCCTGCGGCCAACGCTACGAACGCTAACGCCGAGACCGTCGAAAAGATGCTCTCCGAGTTTAACAAAAAATCGGAAGAGCAGGAAAAGCTCATTGGTTCGCTCGCAAAACGGCTCGAAACCCTAACTGCAAGAACCAAAGCGATTCGCCCCCGCGGAACTACCAAAATCCGCGGAAGGAGACTCGATTTCGGTGCTCCTACGGATCGTCCCAGAATCGATCAGGGAAACGTACCGGGAAAGAAAACCCTGACACGACACTGAACGAATCGGAAAAATCTCCTATTCGCGAACAGGAGACCGAAGGCGACGGCATCGAAAGGGTCAACTTGGAAACGAGCGACCAGGCCGACTCGACAGACGAAGACGCCGACGTCCATCCTAGGAGAAGAAAAACTCGCAGTCCTCAACCGGAGTCTTCTCCCGAACGTTCCTTTACTGGAGNGCATCGAAAGGGTCAACTTGGAAACGAGCGACCAGGCCGACTCGACAGACGAAGACGCCGACGTCCATCCTAGGAGAAGAAAAACTCGCAGTCCTCAACCGGAGTCTTCTCCCGAACGTTCCTTTACTGGAGACGAAGGGGAACTCGACTTCGCGCGATACGCAAAAACCGCCGAGGAGCGATCTCCGGTCACTCGCAGGAAACGCCGACAAGGTCGGAAAACTGCTGGCGATTAGACCGAGATTCGCGATCTCCGCGAATACATTACCAAAACGGCCGCAGCGGTAAAAGCGGTGAAATCTCAGATTCACCACGCGACCAGCGCCGCACCCGAGATCGATCGGCTACTGTACGAGTCTCGGAAAACGCCCTTCACTGCCCGCATCACCGAGATCAAACTGCCCGATCCCGGAAAGCTTAAGGTGCCAACTTACGACGGGACGTCCGATCCCAAAGCGCACTTGCAAGCATTCCAGATCACCATGGGACAAGCCAAGCTCAAGGACCACGAAAAAGACGCAGGCTACTGCCGCCTCTTCGTCGAAAACCTAGAAGGAGCTGCGCTCGAATGGTTCGCCAAACTTAGGCAAAACTCGATCGGAAATTTCCGTCGACTGGCTTCGGAGTTCCTGAAACAGTACTCGATGTTCATTAACCCGGAAACCTCCGACGCCGATCTCTGGAGCTTGGTGCACGAGGAGGACGAATCTCTCCGTGATTTCATGAGTAGATTAAAACTCGTCATGGCTAGGGTTAACGGGATTAGCGACAAAGCCGCCATCGACGCGTTGAGGAAATCGCTCTGGTATAAATCGAAGTTCCGTAAGTGGATAACTCTCGAGAAACCGCGGACGATCCAGGACGCGCTCCATAAGGCCACCGACTTCATAACCATCGAAGAGGAAACTAAAATCCTGTCCGAGAAGCATAAGCCGACGAAAACATCCGCGAAGGATAACGCGTCCGAGCAGAAGCAGAAAAAGAAAAGCTCTCGTAACGACAAATTCGTCCATCACGAGGGACAGGATCTCTGAGGGGCGCATAACTACGCCATCAACTCCGGTTCGGAGCAAGGGCGAACTACGGGTAACACGTGGACGAGAAATTCGAATTACGATGAGAATTCTTTCTGCGACCTCCACCAAACCCATGGTCATTCCACCGTGAACTGCAAAGTTCTCGGCGCCAGACTGGCCGCAAAGTTAGTCGCGGGAGAACTTTCCGAGATATCTAGCATCAAGGATCTCATCTGCTATTCGGACTGCGTCCCGAAGAATGACAAAAATGCGCAAACTCCGCCTCAGGGAAATCAGTCGGGCGAAAAACACGGACGAAAAATAGACGAGAAGGGTAACGAAGCTAACCGCCGAAAAATCAACATGATCATCGGCGAATCGCCATACTTCAACGACACCGTCTCGTCAATAAAATCCTACCAACGTAAAGCTGAAACCGGCTCGAGTTGGAAGGTGCCGATGGACGATTCTCCGACAGGGATAATCTCCTTCGACGATTCTGAAACCGGTGGAATCGACCAACCGCATGCCGATCCCCTTGTCAGCGATTTGGTGATAAGCGATCTAGAGGTCGCTCGAATCCTGGTTGATACCGGAAGCACGGTCAACGTCATCTTCCGCAACACGCTAGCACGAATGGGAATCGACCTCTCGGAAGTCGAGCCGATTCCAAAACCGCTGACTAATTTCTCCGGCGAAACGTCAATGACCCTGGGATCAATCCGACTACCGGTCGTCGCGAAAGAAGTGACGAAAATCGTTAACTTCGCGGNCTTCGCGGTAGTCGATTTCCCGGCTATCTACAACGTGATTATGGGCACGCCTTGGATAAATTCCATGAAGGCGGTTATGTCCACGTATCACTTAGGCATCAAATTCCCGACGCCTACGGGAGTCGCAGTAATTTGGGGATGCCAAAGACAATCGCGATCTTGCTTCCTGGCCGAACATAAGCTGAGGCAATTGGCGGTCACGATCGTGAAACCAAAACGGGCAAAGGTCACGCCACCGCCCGCAGACGACGACCCGAAGCAAGCAACGGCCGAGAAACCAGAAGTTCCCGCGCCCATCGCTTCCACCCAACCGGAGGAGAGAATCCCGGACAAAGACATCGATCCCGCGACTGAAGTGATCGAGAAGTCTACGACAGCCGAGTAAGCACACTCGCGCAAACAATCAGAACTACGAGATGGCTTGATTTCCGAAAGGAATACGTAGGCAGCTTGCCTAAAGACGAGTTCAGCTATCCCCCCTTCCAAAGCGGGGGGGGGGGGGGAGTGGGTGAGTATATGAGTATTCGTATACTCCCAAAATTTTTTACAAAATTTCTTTTAGCTTTGTAATCGAAAATTTTTCGAAATTTTTAATAAAGACAAAGTTAGAATATCTCTGCTACTATCGAAAAACGCAAATCCGGAAAATCGCTTCCGCAGTAACAACTACTTAATCGTTTTTATCAAAATTCGCATATCAAAATATTTTCGGAAAGAACTGGCGAGACGTCGCCTAAAACTCTCAAAGAAAAATATTTCCCCAAAGTCCGTCCGCGACTATAAAAACACGAACGCTCGGCGATTGGCCCCGTCGAGCACGCTAGATGTCCTATACAAACGCACCGACCTATCGGTCCGCATACATCCGACGAGGATAAAATAGCGCGCTATAAAAGAAATCCAAATTTTTGGTCAGCACTTCCGGGCAACTTAGAAATTGTTCCCGGTGAGATGCTCAGTTCCAACCATACGAATCGTATAAGCCGAGAACCTATCGCGGATTCTAAATCGGTATGGAATCAGGTTAAAATCGCAACGGGCAAAACGAAAGCCAATTAGTCATCGCATAGCCCCAATCCGAAAGTAAACCTAGGTCTTGCCCTAAACCCAACACACTGGTCGCTAACGTCTCAAGGCATGAATCGAGATCCTAAAGGCATGTCTCTTCGCCCACATCTAAACACTCGCGAAAATTGAAATCTCCCGAGTTAACGAATCGGACGATTTACACCAAAGAGTTAGGTACGAGATGACAACTCGTATTCTTTCCTCTACATCTAACGTAAAAAACGAATTTCATACTTAGAAAATATTTTATTAAAAGCATCCGAATACACACCGCCCAGCGGTAGGGATTCAAAGCCACCAACGGCCAGTCCCGGAAAAACAACGACAAAATCGAAAAAACTAAGAACAATCACACATCAAAGTCATCAAACGTAGGTTGATCGACCTCACCATATACATCCGAGATCCCAGGACCGACTTCAACCGAATCCGGCGACACCACGACGGGATTCCATTGATCCCACATGCGCGCCTTAAGGTCGAAAAATTCGGACTGCATATCTTTTTCCCGATTCAAATCCTCCCATCGCACGAGGGATTCCTTAGCAAACGAATACCCTTCATTCTGAGTCAGGGATAACCAATGAACAATCCCGCGACATTCGCGATAATCACCATGCGCCCGTTGAACAGCTTCCGCATCCGAATAACCGGTTGCAAATCGCTCGCGACGAACCTTCATCTCCTCGGCAACCTCTCGTTTGCCCGCACGACGAGCACGACGAATCCTTTGGTCAGAAAGCTCCTTAGCACGACGAGACCTGGTCGCGCATTCATCCCTCACGCGAGNNNAAGAAAACAATAAACGCACGTACCTCCTTTGCTATCTCAGACCCCCTAGTAAGCTCTGGAACTTGATCATGGTCAATGTCCGGAAAATGGGAGGTCGATGATCCGCCCGCCCTCGTCCAGAAGCCATCTTCCGCCTGACTATCAAGGAAATCCTTGAGGATATTATCAGGAGAAGTCGCGCGCTCAGAGTCATCGTCTTTAATTACCGGATTTTTATCCCTTTGGAAGCGAGATTTGCCACTCCCCATCGAGGGAACATGCGGAATGAACTCTCCGATAAACGGATCCTCTTCGTAAATCAGAGAATCCGCAAAACGTCGAGATCGGAAGAGGGCAACCGCTTGACGGACACGTTGCGGAGAAAAACTGCACCAACCAACTTCACCACGTTTGAGAGAAGTGGTGATGTCCGGAAGATCCGCGGGATACGGAGGCAAAGGGTTGGTCACTGCGGAAAAACAGGAAGTCATCTTAAAAAAAAAGAATAATAATAAGGGTTCGTGTGAATTCGAGTCGTATACCTCTCCGACCCCACGTGGTCGTAAAGAGCGGAATGCCACCCTCCTCGACCGACGCACCGTCGATACGAACATAGAAGAAATTCTTCTTCCAAGAAGTAGAAGGCGTTGAGCAGCCCGTAACAACTCCATCACGAGGGCTTAAAGTGATCCTCCGCGATTGCCCTGTAGGCTTTAACAGACCCTCGAGATGATCGACGGTAAGGGTGATTCCCTGCTCATAACTTAGCGTCAAAAGACCGACGAGTTGCTTTAAACTTGGAGGAGTCAATTGACTAATCGACAGTCTCAGTCTGTGAAGGAAATGCACAATGACTTCCGGAATCGGAAACCATAGGTGGCATTATTGCAAGAAAATGTTGTAACACGTGAAGAAGCCGTCGGGCGCATCCTCGTCGCTCTCCCCGGCAAGTGGGGAACGAAACTCAACGGCCTCTGGGACTCGGCAGAATTCACGCATGTAATCAATGCTGCTAAAAAGCGTCAAGCTCGGACGTCCGGAAATTTGATCGACGTCCGACAAAGCTGGAACCCAAGTTCCAGGCCTAGCGGACCCCGACTTGTCTCCGATCGCCCAAAAATCCTCGAGGTCCGCCGGATCGACTAACGGGGACGAATACTCTTCTTTCGGAGCCAAGGCTGGAGGCTGCGAACTCGTTCCCTCAGAATTGTGAAAATTAGAACTAGTTGAGGAACGAGTTTTTCTTCGTGAAAACATGTTTGAAGATCTTCAAAGAAAGTGGAGAGAAAAAAATTCTTGAATAAGTTGTAAAAGATGGAGTAAAGAATTCAAAATTTTACTCCATATACTTATAGGGAAGAATTTTACTATTCACCTTTGGACTTTTGGCCATTAAAGTTCCGCCTAATTCCACCAAACTCGCCAAACGAGCTCAATCCACTCGCAAGAATCTCACGATTCTTACGAGCTGGGGGGCTAACTATTGGGGTCAAAATCGGTACGACGGAATTAATAGCCAAAACTCCCCGCGAAAATACAAAAAGAACAGTTTTATAAAACCCGAGGAATAGTTTTATAAAACTCAAAGTCATTTATAAAACTCGCAGACCGTTTTATAAAACTCGAAAGATCGTTTTATAAAACTCGAAGCTCGTTTCATAAAACTCGAGAATCGTTTTATAAAACTCGATAATCGTTTTATAAAACTCGAAGATCGTTTTATAAAACTCGAAGATCGTTTTATAAAATTCGAGAAGTCGTTTTATAAAATTCGAGAAGTCGTTTTATAAAACTTAAGGATCGTTTTATAAAACTCGAGAATCGTTTTATAAAACTCAAGAAATCGTTTTATAAAACTCGAGAATCGTTTTATAAAACTCGAAGATCGTTTTATAAAACTCGAAGATCGTTTTATAAAACTCGAGAAATCGTTTTATAAAACTCGAGAAATCGTTTTATAAAACTCGAGAATCGTTTTATAAAACTCGAAGATCGTTTTATAAAACTCGAAGATCGTTTTATAAAACTCAAGAAATCGTTTTATAAAACTCGAGAATCATTTTAAAAAACTCGAAGATCGTTTTATAAAACTCGAAGATCGTTTTATAAAAATCGAAGGTCGTTTTATGAAATCCGAAGATCGTTTTATAAAACTCAAGAATCGTTTTACGAAACCGCAAAAAACCGAAAAAGCCGTAAAACGAGAACTAGTCGCAACTAGTTCGCCCATCAGCGAACTAAGCCGGCCGGGCTTAGTTCGTCGATGGGCGAACTAAGAGGCACTCTCTAGTTCGCCCATCGGCGAACTAAGCCGGCCCGGCTTAGTTCGCCGATGGGTGAACTAGGAAGTGATCAACTAGTTCGCCCATCGGCGAACTAGGCCGGCCCGGCTTAGTTCGCCGATGGGCGAACTAGGACATGCTCGACTAGTTTGCCCATCGGCGAACTAAGCCGGCCCGGCTTAGTTCGCCGATGGGCGAACTAGAGACTTCCCGGACACTCCGCGTCTCGATTTCCCGCATTCCCGATTCGAAACTAACGTCTTTCGACAAGGTCGCGTTCTAAACCACGGCCGAAATATCTCCCGTTCCATCTCGATCCGACTTACCGTTCGACTTTTACGATAAAAACCGTAAAACTTCGTTTTCTCGGAAAGAACTCGAGGAAATCGTATAAAACGGAAACGGTTAAACGAAACACCGAACATTGCCTAAACTATACGATTTATTCGAGATTTCTCGTTGAAATCATAAAAAACGCGCTTTTAATAAAAAACGCCGAGTAAGTCGTAAAAAACGTGTTTTTAATAAAAAGTCGAGTAAAACGTAAAACCTTGCGATTAACTCGAGAAATTTATTAAAAACGACGTCAGATCAGGAAACGATCCCGTAAAAAGTCGGAAAACGGTTTTTATCGCAAAACGGCCCGGAAGGACCTAAAACGCGATAAAAACCCATCTCGCGATTTCAACGGAATCTAACCCGCAGATTTGATAACGTTTTGACGGTTTACTCACAGAAGGAAAATAAAAGTCAAGTTTAAAGATAAAAGGAAGGTTTGAAGAGAAATAGAAGATTTCCGCGGAAGAAAAAGAAGGATCGAGAAGAATGGAAAATTCCCGATTTATTCAAATCTGGGCGAAATGGAAAGATCGGATAGCCAAGGCGAGGAGTATATAAATAGGAGGTCTAGGGCAGAAGCAAGACACACGAAATTCAGAGCTCTCACCACCAAAATTAGCAATTAGGAATATTTCCGTTTTTCTGTTAGCGAGCTGCGCCTCAATTAAGGTTTTCGTTCTTAAGCTTTTCGGCTACTCTTTTGTACCAGTTCTATGCAGATTCGGAATAAGAACCTCTTTGCTCTCTATTTCGTTTATTTTCATTCAAATTCTAAGTTATCGTTTTCTTATTTTTCGTTGTCGTTGTGCGGTTCTGCAGATAGCCGGTTCCTCTGGAAACTTAGGGTTTTCCCGAAGTTTCGTTTTTTACGATTTATTTGACAGTGAGTGGAAATCGACACCCACAATAGGTTAATAAGAGGTGTGTTTTATTTTAAAATGCATATTTTTAAGAGTTGCAAGGAAAAGTATGACTCTTCAAATTAAAGAGATGTGCTGTTTGAAAAAAATAACTTCTCATGGCAAATTAATTTAAAGTATACAAAACAAAATTATTAGGACCTATAGAATAAAATAAAACAATTATAACCTGCAGACTGTAACTCTTTAAACATGAAAAAGTATGAATCTTTCATGTAAGAATAATTGTTGTTTGAAAAAGATATGTTAATGGCATAAGTATCTTATGTCTAAAAAACATTTTTTAATACCATTACATAAAAAAACAATTGTTGAAAGGTTGTATCATTTCATAAAAAACCGAAATATATTAGTTACAAGTTGCATCTATTCATTCTAAAAACAATTGTGTCTTTTAAAAAAAAAAACCTTTTTGTTTAAAATTTGCGTAAAAAATATTATTAGGACCATTAGATGGAAAACAAAACAATGGTTGAAAGGTTGTATATTTTCATAAAAAATTGAAATATAGTAGTTTAAAAGTTGCATCTTTTCGTTAAATAGAATTGTGTATTTTCATAAAAAAATATTCTATTATTTTAAAAATTGAATCTTATCATTATTAAAAAAATTGCGTTTCGGATAAAGTAGTTTAAAATTATTTAAAAGAGCTTATAAGAATTGTGTCTTCTCCTAATAAAAATTGTTGAAAGGTGTATCGTTTCATAAAAAATGAAATATATTAGTTTAAAAGTTGCATCTTGTCATTATAAAAATAATTGTGTTTTTTCAAAAACAAAAAATTATTAAAAATAAGTGTTTTAAATTGTTGAAACGTTGTATCTTTAAACTTATGAAAATGTATGACAAATATAATTATGACTATTAAAATGAAGTATATGCTTCTTGTAAGAAGAATTGCCAAATGTTTGATGACATCATCAATCATATGAAAATGTTTTTTTGGTCCATTAAATTTTAAAATCAAATTAATTATAATTTGGATTGAATTTTTTTTTCTATAAATAATGCTGATGTCACTTTAAGTTTGCTATTATATATAGATTTGTGTACTATTTCATGTTTATCACTTGCTTTTGTCTTTCCTTGTTAGATTAGATAAGCGTCAGCTGTTTCGGTAGCTAGGGATTTGTTTTAGATCTTTATAAAGCAAACATCAAATGATGTACAAGAATATAATTTTAGAGCTTTGCAAGTTCATCTTGCTTGTTTATCGGCCATTCTTGTAAATTGTAATCAACGGTATTCTGTGAGAATCAACAAACGAACTGCTGCACGATTATAAAGTTGGATACCAATCATACCTCAACTATAGACAAATATATTTCCGTTTGAATTAATTGAACATGTCATCATAAAGCCATTGACTGTTGTGGATTTTGAAGGCTGCAATCATTACACAAAAATAGCTTATAAGCCAAAATCTGTAAGGACCAAACAAACTACTACAAAAGAACTCGCAAAGAGGACCTTAAATTTTATTGACTAAACACTTTATTCAAACAGCAGCCACAGAATACATGCCTATACATATCCCATCGACACCATTATAATTAAGGACCATATCTCTGGACCACTTTTACTTTTGGACCTTTATCAAGCAATCTTAACAAAAGGGTAAATTTCATACCGAAAGTTACAAGTCCCACCCACAACTCTCCCTCCTTCTTTACCGTCGCAGCAGTTAGGAAGCTCCCCGATAATCCCATCCAAACATGCCTTGCAACTGTCACTCCTCAAGTCTCTCGTACACTGCACTAATCCGTACAGCTTCTTCTCCCCTAGACTCGTCTCCCCTGTGGCAAACAGCTTTTGGTTGCCTCCAGAAGTTGCTTTCTTCGTCAGATCAGTTAAAAGAGCTTTGGTCTGCGTGTTGAACGATGCTGGATTGCTCACGTTGTTGACGTTGTACAGATAGAACCTATTCTCGTAATCAATCTTTCCGAAGAAATCGGTCGATGAATACTTGACTAGACAGTTGTCGTACCATATTATTCCTGCCTTGTTATTCGGACATCTCGTACGTAGCTGTCAAACAACACCAACATAAGGAAATATTCAAAAACTCGATCGTATAATACTCCTTCTATTCCAACTGAAAGATACCTTGTCTAATACGTCTTTTGTTACACCCAAAGTGTCGTTGATAGCTATTATTTTTTTGTTGAGAAAGCTTTTCATTTTCAAAACTCAATTCTATTTTCTCTCTTACTCAAAGCCAATAAACTTTATATCATAATTCAGTTAATAGTATGTTCCTTCTGTTTCGAGTAGTATTTTTTTTTTAAAAGTTCTAATTCAAGGAAGTATTTTTAAGATTTGATATATTTGTAATTATAAGGTACGATTCTTTTGAGAGAAAATGACTAAGATAGACCTAAAATTTTTTTTTGTCACAAATACAAACCTTAACAATTAAAATAACAAAATAACACTTAAATGTTTTACTAAATATACATTTATATCCATTGGTTTAAGTAATCCTAGACTTTTTTGTTTAGAGTTGAGGAGTGGGGTTTTGGGAATAAGGTTTCAAATATTAAAAAAAAAAAAAAAAAACTTAAAATTTTCAAAATAAATATTGCTATTTTGGTAATTTTAGTTTTTGAAATCTATTTTTGTGATAAATAATAAAAAAATGTTATTCTAGAGAATTGCCCTTCTTTTGTATGTAAATGATTACCTCTCTAAATATGTGGTTTCTATATGCTTCTGAGATATACCCACAACATATGTATTTATTTAAATACAGTATTGTAAGATTACCTCGGGAATGGCGGTTGCCAGACAGGTTCGGCAATTAGAAGGGGAGGCATCGCCGCGGCATAGGCCCAAACCATTGACGTTGTCAGGTTTGTTACCAGTCGAGAGAGCGGCAAAACCGTTTGATGGAACTCTGTAAGAGAGACGAGGAAATAGACTATTGAGGTTTGACTCGTATGGACTCCTCGAAGTGAAGTTCCCTTCGATGTCAGAACACTTGTGGTAAAGGAACGCATTGTCCTGACTTTGGGACAAAACGCTGTGTATAAAGAGAAGTTGTACGGCTAAGGCCACTAAAGGGAGTGAAACGATGCGTTTAAACGGGGAGGATGAAGACATTGTTTAGGAATACGTTTTTTTGAGGATAGGAGTAATGTTGAGGTTCAGATGGATTAATATAGTGCTGCTGAATGATCGTCGGTTTTGGGTGGTCTTTAAGTTATTTATTTAATTGTATTATTAGAAGAGTTGAAGTGTTCCTTTTTGTACGATTTGGATTTGGGCATATTCAAGCTTGAGAATAGATGTTTCTTTTCAACCAAAAAAGTCAAATGTAGCTGATTTGGCTTTATTATATTCTAGAATAAAATAAAAATGTGACGGTAATGAAAAAGGGAGTTGACGCTTGGTATTGCGGCCACGAGTGGGTCGATGAACAATCAAAAGTTTGACTGACTGAACTCCTTGATACGCCCGGTGGCAACCTAAATTGATGACGTACGATAATGATGTTGAGGATTTGTATTGTTGACTTTCTAAAAGCGATCTTTTTATTGGAAACACGGTTCACACCTCCGAATTTCCAAATCAAAGATTGTGTTGGAACCAAAAAAATTCTCAATTTTCAAATATTACCGTTTTAGTTCACATATTTTATTGACTCAATCATTTAAAAAATCTGAATAATCAATTGTTAAAATTGATTAAAAAATAGGAGAATTTTACATTTTCACCTTCCATTTGATACTGTTATTTATGTTTACTTTCTCTAAATGGATATTTTTTTAAAAAAATATAAATATGAGACTTCATTAAAGAGGTAAAAAATATTTATTCCCTTGATTTAGAAATATAAATAATTATTTAAATAAATACAAAAATATATTTAAGTTATCGAATTATAACTTTTAAATTCAATTTTTTTTTTAATATTTTTTTTCAGATATTATTTTCAAATTCAAAAATACTTTTTGGAACTATTTTTTTTTAATTTTAAGTATTTATTTTTAATTTTATTAAAATTATAAACATTATCCTCCAAATATTCACTCCTCAAATCTAAACCATAAAACTAAATTAATTAACCTTAAGGTTGTCTATTTACCTCCTTACAACTAATTGTAAATGTAGTTAAGGTAAATATGAAAATGGACTAAAAAAGTGGTAGGTTAGGTAACTTCCCTTTAAAAATAAACATTTGTTAACTCTCCAAACGACAATTTTATAAAACATGATTAAACATTGATTAAACGACGTCGTTTTGCTTTGGTAAATACTTAAAATATTTTTTTTCGCAAAATCATAGTGAGGAAGATGAAGTCAATTTGAGGTTCTCGTTTCGTGAAAAAAAAACAGTTATAAATTAGTCTACATTTTGTTATAAAAAAATATTTTATATTTTAAAAAAATATATTTGTGTGTTATACTTTAAATAAATTATTAATACTCTGATAATGTAATTATAAGTTTATATAAATATTTATATATATATATATTTTTGAATTTAATTTATGTATATTGAGTTGACAAAAAAAAAATTATGTATATTGTGAAGATTTAGTTGATAAAATAAAGGGGTTTTGCAAATATAACTTAAAGCAAAAAGTCAAATACAAAAGTAATCCATGATTTTTTTTTTTTTTTGAATTTTTTTGCTCTTTTCACCTTACAAATTCGAATTATTCACGAAAATGTCATTTTTTTTCCTTTTTAAAATTGCTTGTTTTACTTAATTATACCCATCTTTCTCTTTTATTAATAAAATTGTCATTGTTTTTAATACACCAACCACTATGAACAACCAGTTTCAAACTCTAAATGTATCTATAATCAACATCTACATCTTTATATTCATATATCTTACACACACACAAACCAATTCTCTTTTATTTCCTCTCTAGTTTCATTCCAAAATCTCATTTTTAATTTATTTTAAAGTTTATAAGCATATTAGAGTTACTCAAATTCATGATACTTGGTCAGTAGTGAGTGGGTAACTTTTATTAAGAAGTTATGTGTGTTTAAAGAAACTAAACATGAATCTCATTGGATCTAAGAATGATCTTTGATTTTTTTTTCAGATCTGTTTCGCGAAGAATATTTCTCTGCAAGTCTTCTCCACGAAGAAGACTTCTACGGAAGACTTCTGGTCAATGTATAGGTTAGTTTTGCAATTGATTTTCTTTGTGATTTTTAGAGAAGACTTCTCCCGAAGTCTTTCAAATTTTCTTTGTTAACAAAAAATGATTAAATGATGCGGCCATCAAACCAGTAGCTGAACCGGAGGTCAATCCAACACCTTACCAAACCAGTGAGAGCGCTACCAGGACACATGCGCACCAACAATGCCATATATTTCAAACCAGGAGGTTTTTCACCATGAAACCAATTTTCATGGATTCTACACTTAAGACGGAGTCCATCCCAATTGTAAATATCCCAAAAGCTATCTGGAGAAAGAAGATATCAGTTTTACAAACCGGAGATTCTACAGCCCATCCATCTACAAATATCAGGCTTTAGAAGGAGATTCCAACCCAACCATGAAGCGGATTTTTCCAGAACTAATCATGAGCTTCAAGAGGGATTTATCAGTTTTACAGAGAGACCAAAATCAGAAATATTGGTGAAGGAAATCAGAAGTTATGATTAATTTTCCAGAACCGGCCAAACCGATTCCATCTAAGGAAGCTCTTCAGCCAATTAAGTTTGGTTCGACCCAGAGCTATTTATGGAGGCCAGGAGATCGTGTTAGCCAATCAGGAGACATTACAGGAGTTATTAGCTGCACCAGAAGCCAGAGGATCAGACGGATCCTTGAAAGAATTATCAAACCAAACCAAAGCTATTTATTGAAAGATTGGACAATCTTTCGGTTTAGTCCTTTCCAAGGCAATCAATTCCGACCAGAAGATATCCAAACTAAACCAAGGCGTCCAGAAGACATCATAGGAGACAAAGAGGAGTTCTACACGTTCATACCATGCACCAACCATTATAAGATCAGGAGGATCCCTATTAACACCAAACTGCCTTATTTGGAGTTCTTTGCAATAAAGCTCCAACAGCTCTTTTCCCTACAGATCAGGCACGACCTCAGCACCTTCCAGACCATCAAGAAGATTCCCAGGAAGCTCACTTACCCCCTTAAACCGTCCATATACAAGGAGAACCCCATCTACATTCATCTGGCCAAGATTCTCACCATTAAGCCTCCAACGGCTAGTTTTCAAGGAGCCATCAACTCCTTTGCTTCCAAGTTTATTATTTCAAATTTATTTGTTTCCTTTTATCATTTTATGACTGTTAGAGTCTTCCATGGTCGACCCTATATAAGCTCAAGTCATTTGTCTTTGTAGACCACCCTTGAATTTTATGAAAGAATTATTCAGTTTTCTAGTTTTCTTAAAACTATTGTTCTAAGTCTTTTGAGTGTTGTGAGAAGCAGCTCTTGAGCAACTAGGCTTATCATCCCATCAGATTGAGAGATTCAGTCAAACCCTCATCCGCAAATCCACTTCAATCCATCTCTTGATCAAGCTAAGAGAGACTTCAGTCCAGCTGCTTGATTCCGCCATATCTATCCCTTCATCTTTGTTTATTTACTCTACATTATTCATATTATCATCAGCATCTAATCACATTTCCATTGTTCCAGGTTGTATAATTGAATTCAGACCATATCGGCCATTCTATCACATATTTGGTTGATCCGGTTAGAATCTCATAAACCAATTTGGACGACCCCCATTCTGGTATGTATCAAGTAAACTTCCCTAAAAGTCTTCTCAGATAAACATGTTAGTTTTGGAATTGACTGAACTGTGTACAAAATTTGACATTATATAGAATACTTCCCTCTAGAAGTCTTCCGAGAGGGAAGTCTTCTCAAATGTTACATGAAGTCTGATCACTATCATTGGAAGTCTGCATAGGTTAGTTTTAAAATTAAAATTAAAAATAAAACATCCCCTATATATTAATTCTGAAACATTACAACATATTTTCGTAGCCACATGCCATCGCCAGAACAACTTTCACAATCCTTTAAAAAGTAAGTTGATCCATATAATTATATATTATATTTTTTATTAAACTAACTATAAATTAACTATTAGTGTGTACAAGATAATTTTCCTTCTTTCCTTAAATAAAAACTACAGAATTACCTAATATGGTTAATGTTGGGCCCAAATATGGCCCGTACGCTGAAATTAGTGAATCAATCAAATTGAGGTTAACAATGGGCCACGCGTAAATTATCGTTTCAAAAGAGAGTGGAGCTCATCTAAGGACGGAGGCTGCTTCCAAGGATTTCGATAAAAGAGGTCACGAGAAAGAGGTCACGAGAAAGAGGTCACGAAGAAGAGGTCCGGCTTCTCTCGCAGGAACCTAATAAAACAGCCCAGGATACGAAGATAGAGGCGTATGATTCGGTCAAAAGGAAGCTGTTGCAAATCCCTCAGTTTACGGAGGCGATCTCGGAGACTAATCAGGAGANAGAGGTCACGAAGAAGAGGTCCGGCTTCTCTCGCAGGAACCTAATAAAACAGCCCAGGATACGAAGATAGAGGCGTATGATTCGGTCAAAAGGAAGCTGTTGCAAATCCCTCAGTTTACGGAGGCGATCTCGGAGACTAATCAGGAGAGGTTAAACGTGACCTGAGGCTATTTAAAGGAGGGAGAAATGAAGAGAAAGGGATTCACGCTTTTTACGAATTTACACATACATTATCAATCACAAATCATTCATTCATTTCCTTGTATTCGTTTCAATCGTCTTTGTAATCATTGTTCATCAAGTAAAATCATAATCATTCTTCAAGTTCTAAAAGGATTCAGCCCACGATTGTCTTTTTCCCAATCTAAACCTAACCTAAACTAGAGAGTGAGTTTTATCCCTCACATTTTGGCGCCGACTGTGGGGACGAGATAATTGAATCCTTCACTCCGTAACTTGAGAATGGATCCATCCAACCAGGCAACGAGCCCATCCATCCCTGACCCCGTGATCCAGATCGACGGTTCACCGAACAGGAGAGACCCGGATCCCCAGAATCCGGAACCTCAATCTGCTGATCACCGATCCGAGCAACAGCCTCCGGCTAATGCTCAATCGAACCAAACTGGAATAACCAACCCAAGATCTTCCAGTGGGAACAACTTGGGGGTTACACACCCCGAAAACCCTCAGCGTCAATCCGCTCCGAATCATTCGGAAGCTCAGCTATTTGAGATGCGTCGAATGATGGTGCAATTGGTAGAAAGAGCTCAGGATAACGAGTGCACGTTGCAGCAGCTAACTGCCCGACAGCAACGGTTCGAGGAAGTGACTAGATCCCTAACCAAGACGACTCATCTGTCGCAACGCCAAGGACCGGGAGTCGCCTTCCGAGACCGACTGACCGAATCCACCTTCCCTCGCGGACGCCTGGATTTTTCCCCAAACAGCACTGCTCGTAATGGGCAAGAGCCTATTCTCCGGACACCTCATACTGGGACAACCCCAGTATTTAGTCCACCTATAACTAGCGCTATGGGAAGTAACGTAGCGACGACAAGCTCTGCACCCAATAGGGTTCACGAACACAGCACACGCCTACCGCCTCCGCCACCTATTTTTAGGTCCGGAGAAGGAATGTCTTCCCCTCCTAGGGGAAGAGCACCAGCTTCAGCTTACCAAAATGGGAGCGCGATCCCTAATCGAGACAACCATCCGAGGACGGAAGCTGATCCTACAGCTCACCCCCTGGTCGCGTCCCTCAAGATGGCCCTAGAGCTAGCGAGCGATTTAGCCCACCTAACGCTTGGGATAACGACGACGCTCGACTCCTTCAAGAATCTTCTCATCAGATTCCTCGCGACGACCCAACTGTCCTTCCCCTAGAAGGACCTGAGGCTATTCGCCGATACATGGAGCAAACTCACGCAGCTCTCCAAAAGCTGAATGCTCAAGTACACAAAGCAACGAGTTCAGCTCCCGAATTCGAGAGCTTGATTGAGGAAACCCGTGGAACCCCATTCACAGACAAAATCGCTAGCTCTTACATAAGAGATACCCGAAAAATTAGGATCCCCGAATATGATGGGACCTCAGACCCTAAGGCTCATTTGAGAGCCTTCCGCTTAGCTATAGTAAAAGCTCACTTCACAAGAGAAGAATGTGAAGCAGGTTATTGCAGAACCTTTGCTGAGAACCTAGTCGGAACAGCTCTCGAATGGTTTTCGAGCCTCAAGCCAAACTCAATCGATAACTTCGACCAGCTCACTAACGCCTTCATGAAACAATATTCAACCCATATCCTTAAGCAAGCATCCGAGGCTGACCTCTGGAAAATCAGGCAAGGAATGGGAGATTCGTTACGAATCTACATCGAGAAATTCAGAGCAGTTAGAACTAAGCTCTCGAACCCCAACGATCAGGTTGCCATCGAAGCCCTTAGAAGAGGCCTCTGGTACAAATCAGAATTCTGGTCCGAGCTAACGCTTAACCCTCCCCCAACTATCGATGACGCTCTTCACAAAGCATCAAGATACATTACCTTGGAGGAGGAAACAGCCGCACTGGATAAAATCCATAAGAAATCCCAGAATCACCCGAAAGGTGAAACCTCGGAGGCAANTCTGGTACAAATCAGAATTCTGGTCCGAGCTAACGCTTAACCCTCCCCCAACTATCGATGACGCTCTTCACAAAGCATCAAGATACATTACCTTGGAGGAGGAAACAGCCGCACTGGATAAAATCCATAAGAAATCCCAGAATCACCCGAAAGGTGAAACCTCGGAGGCAAAGGGATCCTCTAGAAAAGGGAGCTCCCGGAATAATCAGACCCAGGGAGAACATTCTTATGCTGTCGAGGAAGTCCAACAGGAAAAGCCTGTTGCCGCGACAAGAAAAACCCCCTAGTCAAAAGGCTACGATGAGAACAAACACTGCTCTTGCCACGATCGAAAAGGGCATTCAACCGAGGAATGCTGGGACCTCCAACGATAGTTGGCAGCTAAATTCGTAGCTGGGGAACTAAAGGACGTAGAACTCAAAAAAACACCTCCTTACCAGAAAAGAGGTCCCAGAGACACCTCTCCAAAACGTGAAAGATCACTTGAGAAGGAAACAGATTCACCACCCCTAGCTCCCAAGAAAAGAGTTGACATGATCCTTGGGAAATTTCCCCAAGGGAAGAGTCTACAAATCGAGACTCTCCTAAGCAAACCACCGCCTCATTCGATCCCCAGCTCGAGAGTGGATTATATCCTTGGAGGCTCCGATATATGTCAAGACTCAGTTAATTCAATCAAGAGCCATGTGCGGAAGGCTGTTTCTAAAGCTCAGTCTAAGCCTCCCAATCCCGAATCCAACACTAAGATTTCCTTCTGGGAGAGCGAGACATCAGATCTCGACAGACCTCACGATGATGCCTTAATCGTCACCCTGAACATAGCAGGTTACGAGGTGCCTAAGCTGGTGGTTGACACCGGAAGCTCGGTCGACCTTATCTTCTATAACGCCTTGAAAGGAATGGAAATAGATGACTACGAAATTATTGGTCAGAAAGTTAACCTTGTAGGCTTCTCCGGGGAAACAGTTACCTCCTTGGGAATCATCAAGCTCCCGGTCAAAGCTGGAGGAATCATGAAAATGACCAACTTTGTGGTCATCGATAGGCCTTCTCCATTTCATGCGATCCTAGGAAGACTCTGGATCCATAAGATGAAGGCAGTAGCCTCCACTTATCACCAATGCGTGAAATTTCCAACACCTGACGGTATAACCACCGTACGAGGTAGTCAGAAGATCTCCAGAATCTGTTACTTGGGAGGATTCGGAATCCTCAAAGAATCACCCCAATAGCAATTACAGATCCAGGAAGGTCGAGAGATGCAACAAAATATTCGAGGTCCCCCTAGGAACCTAACCGAACGTGTTAGCATCGACGACTCTGATCCCAAGAAACAAGTGAACATCGGATCAGAGCTACCTCTCGAAACGAAAAAGGAATTAATCGACTTCCTGAAAAGCAACGTCAAAACATTTGCATGGACCACCAGTGACATGAGAGGTATAGACCCAAACGTCACCACTCACAAGCTCAATGTAGATCATACGTTCAAACCGATCAAACAAAAACGCCGTAAGCTAGGCCTCGAAAAAGCCCAAGCTGTCAACGATGAAGTAGATCGACTCACGAAAGCAGGGTCCATCCGAGAAGTACACTACCCCGATTGGCTAGCTAACCCCGTAGTAGTGAAAAAGAAAAACGGGAAGTGGAGAATCTGTGTAGACTTCACTGACCTAAACAAGGCTTGCCCTAAAGATAGCTTCCCGTTACCTCACATCGATCGCCTCGTTGAGGAAACAGCTGGCCATCAGCTCTTGTCCTTTATGGATGCCTTCTCGGGATATAATCAAATCATGATGAATCCTGAAGATCAAGAAAAAACTGCATTCATAACCGAGCGCGGGACCTACTGCTACAAGGTAATGCCATTCGGATTAAAAAACGCGGGAGCTACCTACCAGAGGCTTGTGAACAAAATGTTCGCTGGACAGCTCNGGAAGTATACATCGACGATATGCTGGTTAAATCCTCAGCTGGGGAAAATCACATCTCCCACCTAAAAGAATGCTTCGATATCCTCAACAAATACGATATGAAACTAAACCCCGCAAAATGCACCTTTGGAGTGCCCTCGGGCGAATTCCTCGGTTACCTCGTCACCGAGAGAGGTATCGAAGCCAATCCGAAACAGATAACTACCTTTTTGGAAATGCCGTCACCTAAAACAACCAGGGAGGTACAAAGACTGACCAGACGAATCGCAGCTTTGAATCGATTTATATCTAAGTCCACCGATAAATGCCTCCCATTCTACAAACTCCTAAAAAACAATAGGAAGTCTCTGTGGGACGAGAAATGTGAAGAAGCTTTCAAACAACTGAAAGCTTACCTCTCCGAGCCTCCGATCCTGTCCAAACCAGTAACAGGAGAACCCCTGTACCTATACCTCGCCGTATCAACTGCCGCGGTTAGCGGCGTACTAGTACGAGAGGAACAAAATGAGCAAAGACCTGTCTATTACACGAGCAAAAGCCTAATAGACGTCGAAACCAGATATCCTACCATGGAAAAGTACTCAGGAAAGCCAATCCGAAACAGATAGCTACCTTTTTGGAAATGCCGTCACCTAAGACAACCACGGAGGTACAAAGACTGACCGGACGAATCGCAGCTTTAAATCGATTTATATCTAAGTCCACCGATAAATGCCTCCCGTTCTACAAACTTCTAAAAAACAATAAGAAGTTTCTGTGGGACGAGAAATGTGAGGAAGCTTTCAAACAATTGAAAGCTTACCTCTCCGAGCCTCCGATCCTATCCAAACCAGTAACAGGAGAACCCCTGTACCTATACCTCGCCGTATCAACCGCTGCGGTTAGCGGCGTACTAGTACGAGAGGAACAAAACGAGCAAAGACCTGTCTATTACACAAGCAAAAGCCTAATAGGCGCCGAGACCAGATACCCCACTATGGAAAAGTTAGCTCTGGCAGCCGTAACAGCTGCCAGAAAACTGCGACCTTACTTCCAATCACACTCGATCGTGGTAATGACCTCACAGCCAATACGCACGATTCTGCACAGCCCTATCCAATCAGGACGATTGGCTAAGTGGGCCATAGAGCTCAGCGAATACGACATCGAATATAGACCCCGAGCAGCCATAAAAGCTCAGGTCCTCGCCGATTTCATCGTTGAGCTATCGTCTGAACAACTAGATCCGAGAGCTGAAGCTCCGGAATGGAGCCTGTATGTCGACGGAGCCTCATCAAAACAAGGTTCCGGAATCGGCCTAAGGCTGACCTCATCAGCCGGAGAAACCATCGAGCAATCCTACATGCTAGGATTTAATGCTTCAAATAACGAGGCCGAATATGAAGCACTAATCTCAGGGTTAAGACTCGCCCTAAGCCTCGGAATCCGAGAGCTGAATGCCTACAGCGACTCACAGCTGGTAGCTAGCCAGTTTCATGGGGAGTATGAAACAAGGGACGAAAGAATGGGGGCATACCTCGAAGTTGTACAGAGCCTCACTAAACAGTTCAGCAAATTCGAGCTAACGAGAATCCCACGAGGAGAGAACTCCTCAGGAGATGCGCTAGCTGCATTGACGTCCACATCAGATCCCTTAGTAAAACGAATCATACCTGTAGAAGGAATCGAAAAACCAAGCATCGACATAGCTACCAAAGCCGAATCAGCAGCGACCCAAGTTCTAACAACATTTTGGTTCCCAAAAACAAAAGCTCGCAAATTCAGGAAGCACACCTCCGGGGGCACAATCCAGCCTTCAGGCTCACTCGTCCTCAGAGTAAACACTCGCAGAACAAGATATTCCCCTGAACCCGAAACTCCAACCGGAGACACAATCCTTGCCCCGGAAATCAATAACACACCCGGAGATGTTCCTCCAGATCTAGGTTCCGACGAACCTAACAGAAGGAATATCCTCAGGGGCACGACCTCCGGCCGCAACAACACCCAGGAACCTGATCCAGCACTGGGACCTCCTTCATCCCTTCACGACAAAATCATAGGAAGAGAGGACTGGAGAATTCCAATCATGCAGTATATTTCGGAGGGCAAGGTCCCCCCCCCCCCCCATAAATGGGAAGCTCGAAAACTTAAAGCAATAAGCGCAAGATACTGCATAATGAAATCTATCCTTTATAAACGAAGCGTATCGGGACCTTACCTAAGATGCGTCCGCGGCCTCGACGCCATCAGACTCATGAAAGAAATGCATGATGGCTCCTGTGGAAACCACTCCGGTGGCAGAGCCTTAGCTATCCAAATCAAAAGGCAAGGCTATTTCTGGCCTACCATTATCGCTGATTGCGAGGTCTACTCGTCCTCATGCGACAGATGCCAGAGGCACGCACCTTTTATACATCAACCATCAGAGAAATTATCCTTGATATCCGCCCCATACCCATTCATGAGATGGTCCATGGATATTGTAGGATTACTAGTCGTATCTGGAACAGGAAGGCAGAAGCTACGCTTCCTACTAGTCCTAACAGACTACTTCACAAAATGGATAGAAGTTGAGGCCTTCCAACAGGTAACTAAAGTCGAAACCGAACGACTCGTATGGAGAGACGTCATTTGCCGCAACGGCGTCCCATACGAAATCGTAACCGATAACGGTTCACAATTCATATCTAACGACTTTAAAGACTTCCGCGACAAGTGGAAAATTCGCCTCACCATGTCAATACCACGATTCCCCCAGGGGAATGGCCAAGTGGAGGCTGCTAATAAGTCGGTATTAGCAAACCTCAAGAAACGCCTTGGAATCGATAAAAGTTTGTGGTCCGAAAGGTTACCCGAAGTGCTCTGGGCATGCCGAACCACCCCACGAAGAGCTACGGAAGAAACTCCTTTCTCCCTAGCCTACGGGATGGAAGCCGTCGTCCCAGCCGAAACCGTCACAGGGAGCCTCCGCTGAGAGCTCTGCACGACAAATTCCAAAGCTAACAATCAGCTTTTATCAGATCACCTCGACCTCATCGAGGAACGACGGGATCGAGCCTTGCTCCGCATCCAAAACTACCAGCAAGCAATGGCCCGACATTACAACTCCATGGTCAGGTCCCGGCAATTCATTGTAGGTGACCTGGTACTCAGGAAAGTTTTTAACCATACCAAAGAGCCGAACGTCAGAAAGCTAGGGACCAATTGGGAAGGTCCCTACCAAATCATCCATGTGATACGACTAGGCGTTTACAGGCTCATGAAGGTACGAACCGGGGTACCCGAAATCCGATCATGGAATGCCATGAATCTCAAGAGATACTACCACTAGGTACCTAAAATTCATTGAACTACGTCTGGCTTGATCCCTTGACTGGGTACGTAGGCAACTCCGTCATGAGTGCAGCCCCAACCTCATCTCTACACACTCATCTTCACATCCAAAGGGGGCATATATGCAGAACATCAAGCTCAAGCTATTAGCTCCACAATTACTATGTACTCCATCAAAGTTATTAATAAAAACATCTACATTCAAGTCTCTCATGTTTCTGTCAAGAAAAATTAGGTCCCGACGATCCTGGACCTAAGGTCTTAAAACCCTACAAGTGAAATCAGGTCCCGGTAAACCCGGACCTAAGGTCTTAAAACCCTACAGAGTAAAATCAGGTCCTGGCAAACGTGGACCTAAGGTCTTAAAATCCTATTAACAAAATCAGGTCCCGGAAAACCCGGACCTAAGGTCTTGAAATCCTACTATCTAAATCAGGTCCCGGCAAACCCGGACCTAAGGTCTTAAAATCCTACTATCTAAATCCAGGTCACGTGAAACCTGAACCAGAGGTCTCAATATCCTACTATCTGAAAACAGGTCTCGGCAAACCCGGACCTAAGGTCTTAAAATCCTATTATCTAAAAACAGGTCACGTTGAACCTGAACCTAAGATCTTAAAACCCTTCGTGTGAAATCTGGGTCCCGGCAAGCCCGGACCTGAAGTCTTAAAACTCTACCATCCGAGTCAGATGTCGACGAACATTAACTTCAATATCAAGGTCTTAAAACCCTTAACAGAATCCAAGGTCTCGAAACATGAGATGAACGAATTCAGGTCCTTTAAGAACCCAACCGAAAGCTTCAAAATCCTTAGCTCGAGATATAGCTAATCCCGAGTAAAATCAGGTCCCGAGAACCTAACCTCGAGACCTCGCGTAGAGAAATGACGGAACCTGTTCTAGAGTTCTTTGTTCAAAGAAATAAAGACTCATACTTAGACAATTGAATTTGTGCTAAGGGTCTCATCGAAATATCGACAAAACCTTTAGCAAGAAAGTCCGATCCCAGTTAATAAGAGACAAAAGCATTCACAAGTCAAATGACTTAGAGCAAAACCAGAATGAAATAAAGGTTTAAAGGCCTCCCCAGGCTATTTAAATCTAAAGATCTTAAACAAAGCAAAGGTTTAAAGACCTCCTCAGGTCACGAGTCTTAACAAAAGAAGAAAACCTAGTAGGCGAAAAGTCTGGAAAACACAAAGACATAATTTTAAAAGAAGAAAAGGATGACGCCTAGACTTCCATTTCATCAGTGCCCTTCCCCTCATCCTTGTCTTCCTCGCTTGGAACCAACTCTTTAGCCAAAGTTCCATCACCCTTCTCCTTTTCACCATCACCTGTGGTTGCTTCAACTGGAACTGAAGCCAGATTCACCAGACCTAGATTAGAACCATATCCTCCAGAAAATGACGGATTAAATATGTTGATCTCAAAAGTACCTGAGCTCTCCGAGAATTGAGGCAGAGATAGCTTGCTTACTGAGAAGTCTGACACCTGAGCCTTCTCATACGCGGCGGTAGCCTCAGGAATCAACGACATCAGTCGCTGATATTCCTCATCAACACTCTTGATTTCAGTAGCCAACATTTCCTCAAGAAGGACAGTATTAGCCTGAAGTTCTTGAGCATAAATCTGAAGGCTAACCTCTTCCTTCTTCTTGGCAAATTTCTCCTTGACAGAAATCAAGATCTTGTTGTAAGCTTCGGCTACCTCTTTCTTCCCCTGACGGATAGCTAGCTTGACTTCAGCCTCCTTGTTCTTCTGGCTGATCTGCGACGAGGTAATCAGCTCTCGAACATGTTGCTCGGCTATCTTCCGAGCAGCCTCCAGCTCAGCTATCTTCCTTCATTTCACTTGAATATCAATAATTTGGCTCTCGATCTTCCCGGCCTGAATATCAGCCTTCAAGCCAAGCCTCTCCACGACACCTTCAAGCTCAGCGATTCTCGCTCGAGATTGATCGAGCTCCTCTTTGGTAGCCTTCACCATTTCGGTCACCTGAGCTAACTCCCCTGCTCTGGGAGCGTTGTTAATCGTGTCCTCTAAGCTCAATTGAGCTCGGTTGATAGCTCCAGCTAGCTGAAAAAGGACCGAATAAACCATCAATCGACGACCTCCCTAGAAGGAACAAATAAAAAAAAATTTTGAGGTCCTTCACCTGACCCATGCAGTGAGCGACCTCCACATATTCCTCTCGGTTAGTCATGTTGTTGATTGCAGGAAGGGAGCAACCGGTCCTCTTCATATGCCTCATCAAAGTGGCCAAACTCCAAGGATCCTCCAGGACAGAACCAAGTTTCGAATGGGTGAAACTCCATCCCACGGTTCCTCCCCTGGAAGACACGAGGAAGAAGACCTAGATGGTCTGTCCACATGGTTAACTCGGGACCTCTTGGGTCTTGGAGGCTAGATCTCGGAAGACTCCTTGATCGCTTGAGGGTCGGCTTCCCTGGCCTGAACATTAGATTTGGGAGCATACTCCTGGATCTTTGGCACGTCGACAGAAGCAACATCTTTGATCGGGATAGAAACCCCATCGTCAAGAACACCTCGCACCTGATTAAGAAAAGAGCCCCCATGGTTCTTCTCACTCCCTCGAGAAGAACTGGCTGCTTTAGCTGCTTTGCCATGTGAGCGGTAAGACGGTTGAAGAGGCATCTTAGTTTGTTGAGTTCTCTCGGTCTCGGAGGTACTAGCTTCCGTCGAGATAGACACGATCGAGTTACCTTCGGAAACTGAATCAACAAAAACTCATTCAGAAATCAAACGATCCCAAATGGATAGTTAGTATGATCAAAAAGAGATAAAATTGGCTTACTTTCTAAACCCGCAGCAGGAGTGGGTTCCAGAAATGAGGCTCCGTATCGATCCGGAAACCTAGCCGATCCTATACGCGAGGTAGTAAAAGCTCCCCACGTGCAAGGACTCTGCTTCAGCTTGCGGTATAGAGCTCTAGTAAGCTTATTAGAAAGCTTTTCGGGATCGCCTATGTCTGTAAAAAAAAAAAAAGAATCAACGATCAATGAAATGCGCAAAAGAAAACAAACCACACGAACGCATCCCTAGAAACTCTAACCAGAAGCATTGGACCAAGTAACCCTTAGGGTACGACCCTCAGGAACCGTCAAAGGGTCCATCTTAACATAAAAATACTTCTTCCTCCAGTCGTCGTCACTACCGGAGAACTTGAAGAGGCCCAGCTTAGGTCGACAAGGTAGATAGTAGGTACCGCTACCACCGTCTTTTGAAGCACTCTCCTTGATTGTATAAAGGCTCATTAGGTCGCGGAGACCAACGGCTACCCCCTCTTCCTTAGCTCTGGTAATGAAACCATTAATCACTCGGATCACCGAGGGACAGAGCTGGGAAAGAGCTAACTGGTAGTGATCAAGGAGATCCAATAAGAGATCTGGGAGCGGGAATCTGAGATGACACTTAGTGATGTACTTCTCGTGAACACAGAACCATCCCTCCGGAGCAGTTTCCGGAGTCTCGTCGGGTTTACAGGCCTTGGCTAAATCCTTCTGACCTACGGCCTGGACCATAAGATTGACGACTTCTTGGCTCTTCAGCAAGGAAGGCACGTGAGATCCGAAGAAGACGCTCCCACTCGAGCCATCGTTTTTCTTTGATCTCTTGGAGACTCGTAGGGCAATTGATTCCCTACCCTTCTTGCTCGGCTCGCCCTTTTTCATCTTCTCGCCGATTTCCAGTTTGACCTTCATAAGTTGTACACCGGAGGCAGAGAGTTCAGTTTCTCCGGTACCTTCTTTATCTTTCGTCATGATAATAAACGGGGAAAGAAGTAAAAAAGATGCAAAGAGATCGAAGAGAGATTCGAATCGAAAAATTCTTTTTTGAACTAGAAGTTCCTAGAAATCTTAACGGGAACAAATATAACCGAAAAATAAAAAGCGCAGTAAATTTAAGAAGAAAGTGAACAGTTACCTGGGGAATCAAATCGAGACGTGGGGTGGTGGAGAAACATCGCAGTTAATAACTGCAGCTTTATATCACGTCCTGCCTTGAAAATTGGGATTAAAGCTGTTCAAAGTGCATTAATCCCCACCATTGATTTAACCAAATGAAATCTGTACCGTTGAATTAAGGTCACGCGTATCTTCGAGTATATTGCAAAGTAATCATTATCTCGAGGAATAAGAGATCAGGCGGTTATGCTGTAGCTTCCGAGAAAAGAGGTCTCATCTCGAAAGCTGGGGGCAACTGTTGGGCCTGAATTTAGCCCGTTAGCTGAATTAATGGGCTCAAATAGTTAAAGCCTTCAATGGGACATTATAAGCCCATCAGCAATTCGTCCCCCAAGGAAGAACTGAATAAAATCGCAACCTGTTTGTCGAATGGGAAAATCATTAACAAAAACAGGTCACGGAAAAAGACTCCGGACCTCATTTACAAACAGCTAACAAGAAACAGCTCAAGGAGAACATGCAAGGCCTGGTCAAGAGGAGGCTGTTACGAATCCCACAACTCGCGGAGGCAATCTCGGAGGGTTCGTCGGGAGAAGTTGAATGTGACCTAGGCTATTTAAAGAAGGAGAAGAGATCAGAGAAAAGGAGGATCTTCCAATTATTCGACACCTAAAGACTTAGACATATTCTTCATTGTAACCATCTCTATTGATCACTTTACTTTCGATTGGGTCATCAAGATCATTTTTGTAAACCCTTTTCGTTATCGAAATCAATATAAACAAACGTATTCGTTCTTTAAGTTCTAAACAAGATTCAGCCCACAATTGTCTTTCCCCAATCTAAACCTAACCTAAACTAGAGAGTGAGTTTTATCCCTCACAGACTCACCCACCTCTTGTTTCACCTTCATAATTCGAGCACCGGTGGCAGAAATTCCGGTTTCACCAGATCCTTCTTTCGGTCCAGCCATAACAGGGAACGAAGAAAAGAGATCGAGAAAAGTAAAAAGAAACTGGAACTGATAAACTAGAATTCGCAGAATAAAACTTTAGAGAAAATCTACTCGAACCTCGTTTCGAACTTAAAAGAAAAAGGCTGTAAAAAGAAAAACAGTAAAATAAAAAGAACCATAAGGAGTTACCTGGGGAAACTGAATCAAGACGTGGAGAGAGTGGGGAAGTTGGAGTTAATGTAATCAGCTTTATATCCCATCAAGCCTCGAGAATCGGAGGATAATTATTTCAAAATCCTTTTAATCTGAGTCGTTGATTTCGTTAAGTTTAATCATATCCGTCGGATCAAGTAAAAGATATCCTCGAGAGAAGATCGCGAGTAATCATTATCTCAACGAAAAATTAAGATTCGGCGGCTAGGTCTAGCTCCCGAGAAATGTATTTTTTCTCGAAAGCTGGGGGCAACTGTTGGGCCCAAATATGGCCCGTAAGCTGAAATTAGTGGATCAATCAAATTGAGCTTAACAATGGGCCACGCGTGAATTATCGTTTCAAAAGAGAGTGGAGCTCATCTAAGGACGGAGACTGCTTCCAAGGATTTCGATAAAAGAGGTCACGAGAAAGAGGTCACGAGAAAGAGGTCACGAAGAAGAGGTCCGGCTTCTCTCGCAGGAACCTAATAAAACAGCCCAGGATACGAAGATAGAGGCGTATGATTCGGTCAAAAGGAAGCTGTTGCAAATCCCTCAGTTTACGGAGGCGATCTCGGAGACTAATCAGGAGANAGAGGTCACGAAGAAGAGGTCCGGCTTCTCTCGCAGGAACCTAATAAAACAGCCCAGGATACGAAGATAGAGGCGTATGATTCGGTCAAAAGGAAGCTGTTGCAAATCCCTCAGTTTACGGAGGCGATCTCGGAGACTAATCAGGAGAGGTTAAACGTGACCTGAGGCTATTTAAAGGAGGGAGAAATGAAGAGAAAGGTATTCACGCTTTTTACGAATTTACACATACATTATCAATCACAAATCATTCATTCGTTTCCTTGTATTCGTTTCAATCGTCTTTGTAATCATTGTTCATCAAATACAATCATATTCATTCTTCAAGTTCTAAAAGGATTCAGCCCACGATTGTCTTTTTCCCAATCTAAACCTAACCTAAACTAGAGAGTGAGTTTTATCCCTCACAGTTAACATATATATATGATAAGCAATGACTATGAATAATACATATTTGATAACATTTTTTTATTATTTCTCTTTTTTTGTTTAATTTACATTATTAAAATAATTATACCATCACATTAAGCATGTAATAAGAAAATCATATTTTTTCTTATATGTTATATTTAGAATATTTTGAAACGACAAATTACTAAAAAAGATAAAAGTCCTACATTGAAAATTTTTGATTGATGGTTTAACTTTTTTTTTTGTTCAAGCCAAATACAAATGATTATAAATCGTATGAATATGAAGTCTCATTAAAAGATATTCATATTATATATATATATATATATATATATATATATATATATATATATATATATATATATATCATATATAAATATGTTAATTTAAAAGTCTGCAGCGAAAATCTATTAAGATCTTAATATTTTAATTTGAATTTCGTATTGGAACAATCTCACATTAATTTTTTTGTGAATTTTTTTTAATTTTTTCTTAGAAAAAATATACAAATGTTAATAAATCATATGAGTAGGAAGTGTCAATAATAAATTTATATATGAAATATACTATATATATATATATATATATATATATTTCTATGGCAATATCAATAATGTTTAATTATATACCATCTAAAGTAAATAAAATAGTTGTTCTGATTTATTTACAAAAACATGATTGTAAATTAACAAAAGGTATTAGTTTTGATTTATGTGCTTATTCTAATGTATATACTTTTATGTGTACAAATTAATTTTTAAATAGGTAATTTATAATATGTTATTTGATCATTACAATCCGAGAATCACACTTCTTCAAATCGAAGTGATTTTAATATTGGAAGCAGTATAATATATATATACATATATACATATATACATATATACATACATATATATATATAAATATATTATTTCATTCAAAGTTAAATAATTCAGTCTTGATATGTATTCCTAAAAAACTTTTAATAAAATATCATGACAAGATTCTAATCATCTTCTTTTGAGTTTGTTCGAAGAATGAAAGATTTGATATTTCCTCTAATATTTGTTTCTTGTTAATATCCAACTTAGCTATTATAATTTATCCGAACAAGACTTATGATCTTATTACATGGGATTTGGTTATAATCCGAACCAAATTCCGAGCTAGGTCCGAAGATATCTGAAATTAGTATAATAGGTTAATTTTATTTTATATGTCAAGGTAATTTAGATATTTTATTGTATTCAAAAGAATTTTGTAATTTGTTTATTTTTTTACTTTGAATATCATTTAGTTAGTTAGATAGTGTAACTAATTTCAAATAAGATTTAAGAATAATTTAAATATTTTTTGTCAGTTTTGAGATTTTAAAAATATTTTTTGGGACGATTTCAGATTTTGGTTACAATCCGATCCAAACCGAATTTGGAAGGAACCGAACTGAATCCGATTCGATAATTAGTAAAACCCGAATGAGACTGAAGAGCATAATATCAAAAATTTTAAAATCCGGATCAATCGAATCGAAACTGACGAACCTCCGAACGCCCTTGCATATGATATATTTAAGAGACCAACATTCGTATTCGTCATTTTACAATCGATAAAGATTATAATGTTACAAAATATTAAAACCGAACAAACATTAATATGAAAAAACGCACCCGCACATGTGCGCGAGTATCATCTAGTTTAATTTTAGTTAGATGACTTTCAGGAAAGTCTTCCGCCTTTTCTCGATTTAAATTCCTGGATTCTGGTCAAAGCTTTGGTTATTGAAGAAGACTTCCACGGAAATCTTCTACGAGAAGACTTCCACAAAAGTCTTCTCTAAGAGAGTCAAATATGGCCAATTACAAAAGTAACCTACGCGGACTTCCACCGACTGTGCAAAATTAACCTATTTATCCGATCTTCTCTGGTATTTCCGAGAATTTTTGAATTACAAAAGTACGCCAATATTTATAAAGGAAGAGTTCTTAAAAAGTCTGCTGTAGGGTTAATCAATATTTATAATATGGATTCTAAGAGCATGTCCATCCATAGACACCCCTTATGGGTGCTTTAGATTAGTTTAAGAATAAAAATGGGCTTTTGAAAGTTTGAGAACCTTTGATAGTGCTAATTAAATTTCTGACCTCCAATGGGAGAACCCCTATGGGATTCTTAATTTTTTTTTTTTATTATAAATAGAATGATTTAAATAAAACATACATAGAAGTTTTAATAAAAAGGACATAAAAGCATATTAGAAATACAAATACATCTTCACTTTCATCACTCTCTTGCTCATGAACTGTTGTTCGAACTTCATTCCCTGCAGCTTTATTGATTTGCCAAAAGAAAGGATTTATTGAGACTAAGTAGTCATATATATGCTAATAAATGGATCGATAAATTAATTAAGAAGATGATTGAGACTTAGTCATATATATGCTAATAAATTGATCAATTGTTACTGATAGAAGTGGAAGGGAAATGGAAACTGTAATCCACAAGGTAGTATCAAGGACAGAGATAAGCTCCATCAACGTCAAAAATCAGCTTCACAAAATAAGGAATTGTATGAATTCTACTTCAACATAATGCTGTTATTGTTAAGCAGCTGGCAATAATCAGGAACAGAGAGATAGTCTAATCAATTTGTTGAAGGAATTTTCATGATATAGTAAAGGGTAAACCCCATTGAAGATACCTTTACTTTGTACGCCTTGCCCTTTCTTGGACTTGCCCGTTGCCAAACTGCAACACCATTTTCTGGAATGATGGTTTCACCAACTATCCACGAAGACGGGAGGGTGCTCTAAGGCAAGGACACAGCTAGCTGCTTCTTGGCACCATCTGTTTTCCATACTGCAATATATCTTTCACCAACTGCAGTGAGAGGATGTATTTGCCATCCTCGGTAAACGCCACACAACGCACACCTCTCTATATAAGAAATAGAAACTATTAGCCACCTTCAATTTTTAAAATAGAGGTAGCCTCCTAACAGTAAAACATGATACTCACAGGATGACCAGTAAACTTCTGTACTTTCTTGAGATCAGAGCACTTAAAAGTCTTCAATTGAGCAGATGCAGTGGCTAATATTTTTCCATCTAGCAAAAAACAGCAGCAGCAGGTAAGTACATATTGTTGCAGACTATGCATTTTAACAGAAACTTTTAAGTTAGTCAAAATATATTTGAAGTTAAGAATGAATCTGATTCATCATCGTGGAGTTAAGAATGAATCTGATTCATCATCAGTGAAGTCAGAGATCAGAAAACACACACATTTTAATGATAAAATTTAACAAACTTGTGTTTGAAAGAGTAATCAAGTTTTACCACTGCATCAATGTCAGAAAAGGCCATCTCATCTTCACCATCTACATCTCTTCCCTCAGAGCCATTAGCCTTTATCATCCTCTGAAGCGATTGTTGTCTCAGTAACAGTTATCAAAGTATTAACAACATCCCTAGAACACCAAATGCGAAGCATAAATTTAGTAACTACAAAAATAAGCTATCTTTACAAGACCCACAACAAAAAAGAAACAAACTTTGAAGATACAAAGAGAGTTTTTGTTATTACCTGACCAGTAGCTACAAGATTCTTCGATGGATGAAAGTCGAGACCAACGCGTTGGCTCCCAAATCGATCTCCATCACAAGAAATATGTGTTGGCTCCCAAATCAATCTCCATCACAATAAATACGAAGGATGAAAGTCGAGAGCATCGATGGCGAAGAGAGGAGTCGTCGGGAACAGAGAGAAAAAAGCCGGAAAGAACCGAGATAATCATCTCCTCTCCAAACCGATCACCATCGATTTCCATCACCAGAGTTTTCTCGAGAAATCGTCTGAGAGAGAGAGAAGAAAACAGAACTTTTGATCCGAGATCGAAAGAAAACGAAGAAAGTGGTCACCGTTTTTCAAGCCTATCAGAACATGCCACGTATGGGGTTATTACAACTTCTACCGCCTTCTCTTAAAGACGCGGTTCTGTGTTTTTTTTTCATTTTTCATTTATTTTTTCCCTTTTCTTTTTGAAGAACTTTTCATTATTACCCCCGATGGAGCTGGTCTAAGAACCTTTGCCTATGAGATTCCACAAAAAATTTAGACTCCACAAATTACTTATACTATATAATATATACATATATATATATATATATAATACATATTATAAGAGCTCAAATGGGAAGAACCCCCATTAGAGGTGGTCTAAGGTTTTTCAAAAAAATAGAAAACACGTTGTCGAGTTCGCCCTAGTCACTTCTCTTAGACACGATTCTTGAGACAAACTTGGTTCATTCACTTTCCGGCGCCGGTGGAGCGTGAGCTCGCCGGCGTCAGGACTCCTTAATCTCCCTTTGCTACATCTTTGTTTCTCTTTTCTTCATTGACCTTGCATTCCTTGTTCTTTTGTTTCTTGCGTTTTTGGTGAGAGATCTATGGTGGGTTGGCTTTTGGGACTTGCGACGGAGAAGAAGCTCACTGGATCTGTACCTCTCAGTGTTGTTATCTATTTGGTTTATCATTCTCTCACCGTTGAACTCGCAAACTCTTAAAATCAATGCTGCTCACTGCATCTCGGGTACTAGCCTCGATGAACTTTCAACAAGAGCTTCATACTCTTCAATGCTAATGAAGACATAGATTGTTTATTCTCTCTGGAGATCCTTTTCTCAGTTGTGCTTTATATTTTCTCAGATAGAGCTGTCAATCACCTATTCCTGGATCTTCCAGCCACCAGATCAGAAGAACGACTGACAGCTAACACATTTAACATGTTTGGCTTACTCAAAGGTGATATTTTCTCTTTAAAGAAGACCCTTTCTGCTGGGTTATGGTGTTCACGGCTCATGTATCTGGTGGTCCCTCTCTATTTTATAGATAATCATGTTTGTAGTTTGGTGCTTTACTGAAAAATTATCACAGTGATAAAGACCCATAGAGAAGACCCACAAACCCAGGATTGTTTATCGCTGCCTTACTCTATTGTTAGCTCTAGTGGAATCTTCTCAAAATCCCCACTCAAAAGGGAGAGCAGCAGAGGAGCACAACTGAAGTTCCTTTGTGATTTCGATGGGTCTTGGATAGATTTCAAAATGTTCATCGATCAACCAGCGACTGTTTTTATAAACTCAAGCTTACACACTGCATTGGTTCTCAAGATTCACAAAAAGGTTGATGATTTTTGCCCGATAATGTTAACCACTATGCTTAAGATTAGTCAAACTTCCTCTCGTCAGAACCAAGAGAGATCCCTTTCCACATCCTTCTTTTCCAAGGAGAGAATTATTTCACGAAAACCCTCTTATTAAGAGGCAACCCTCCCCCAGTACTAAAAATCCGGGAAAACTATCAATTTCTGAACCGTTTGTTATCTTGTGTGAAGGTTCACTTGGGGCCGGTAGATGAAATGATCCTCATTCAAATGAGAATTAAGGTTATGGATGGTGTTACGAAGTCGCTTGTCATTGCGACTAATCCTTTGTTATTTGAAGATTTAGAAGTGCGGTTTGAGTCTTTTCAGATTTGATTACATGTGGCAACTTTTAAATGTTGCATAACGTTCTATCAAACTTTTTAAAACTTGTGTATTTATACTTTTATTCCCTTGAACTATGTGTCAGAGTTTTAATTTATTGGTTTTCACATCGTGGTTTGTACGATGTATCTACTACTCTTGTAATCATTTGGATTTAGTAATGAAGACTTTGGTGCAAAAAAAACATGTAGAATTTTGAATATAAAATAAAACTGATAAAATCATAAGAAATAGTCTGATCTTTATCAGAGGAATGGAGGAGATTAAGAGAAGAAATTGTTGAAGCCTAAAGCAACAAAATGGGTGTGCATTCTTTTATTGACATTATTTTGTTGTTTTATCTTTAAACATTCAATAGAAAAAAGAGTAGCACTTGATGTTACATAGACTTTTGACTGAAAAAATTCAAATAAAAAGTATAACATTTATTTAGCCATTAAATATATTAAATATTTAGGACCGGCTTAGATATAAAAGGGTAAAACTCAAACCTAAAAGTACAAGTCCCACCCACAAATCTTGCTCCCCGTGTATCACTCAAGCAATCTTGAAACCGTAAGCTATTAAAAACCAAACATTCCTTACAAGCTGTGGCTGGTAAGTCATATGTACACTGCACCATTCCATACATCATATCACCCTTGTACGACGTCTCCCCCGCAGCGAACATTGTGTAATTATCTTTACTGCGAGTGGCCGTCGCTAAAGTCGTCAGATTGTCCATGAGAGTTTTCCAAGTCCTTGTAAAAGCGAGCTTATCTCCTCCCAACTTCTTCGCGTTGGACATACAAAAGTTATTGTCGTAATCGATCTGCCCAATAGTATCTTTAGAAGTAATGGAGAGAAGACACTGGTCATACCAAATTATCATGCCCTTGTACCACGGACATTTCCTACGAAGCTGTAATATACATTTTAAATATCACGCCACAATCAGTGAAGAGATTGCACGAGACCATTTAAACATATAATCAATAGTTATTTTTCTTCTATGTACATTTTAAAAAAAATAACTAAACAATAAGACATTACCACAGCGAGGGCGGTGGCAAAGCAGTCGTGGCACTTGGTCCCGTAGGAGTCGGCGCGGCACTGGAGGATAGCGTTATCATTACTCATTCCGAACAGGTAGAAACCTCTGTAACTGCCGCTGTATAACAATTTGATGACATTATTTAAATGTGTCTCGTATTCACTTCCCGGCTTGTATTTTCCTTGACTAACCAAACATTTGTGGTTGAGATACTCATTAGTCGTGTTTAAGGGCAATTCACTGCTTATAGGGAGTAGTTGTATGGCTAAGAAATTGATCCAAATGAGGCGTTTTAGTACAGACGATGAAGAATCCATTGTTTTGGATTATTTTTCTCAAAGAGGGTTTTTACATAGATGATTCGTTGCGATTGATGTTTATGTAAGAGACTCAGAGGGATTCAACAGATATATGCTGTTTATATATATGGTTTATATTTTAGAGTGCCTTTTTACGAAATTTGTTTGAAAAGTGCAGTTTGTGGAAAACAATGTTTACACTTTGTAAGGAGAAAAGAGAAGAGTTAAAGGTTGAGAATTATTTGCGGCGACTAGAGGGCAGACAAAAATGTAAAAGTTCAGACGTGTGACTTAGTTTATTAGCGTAGAGAGATGAAAGGAAAATATCTTCATTAAGATTAATGTGTGTACAATATTCACTATATATACAAGTGTTTAATTAACTACCCTAACTACTCATTTACAACTATTATTAACACTAATTAATAGTCCCCCTTAAGATGGCGTTAGAAGATGAAAACCCATCTTAGACATGAGTTTATGAAACAGAGTAGGACAAAGTGGTTTTGTGAACAGATCCAAGCTGATTTTCTGATCTCACATAAAGTGTCTTGATTTGGCCTGCAATTATCCTCTCTCGTCAGGTGGGTATTTTATCCAATACCTGAATCCATATCTGAATCCGATCCGGAAAACCCGAATCAAAATCCGAACCAAAGTATCAAAATATCCGAATGGATATTCAGTAAGGAGAGATTGGATATCCGAACCCAAACGGGTAATAACCATACCTGAATAGATATTCAAAGATAACCGGACATATACATACGTAATCATATATTCCTAGTTTACATCTCCTTTTTATCAAAATATTTATATTAATGTTGTTCATGTCTCAAAATAAGATAATATATATATAACTAGATATTACCGCGCAATAGCGCCGGTGGCTAATCCTTTCTACATATATGTTTCAAAATAAAATAAAATTCTTTTATATTAGAAAAAAAACAATTACATTCACATATGTAGTCAAGGCTTCGAATCTATTAACAAAATATAGATTTATGAAATCACATGTATCTTATCATTATATAACAGAAAATGCATGGATGTAAATAGATTAAAAGTTTTTTTTTTTCAAAATATTGTAAAATCGATAACAGTACTAACATGTAAAATGACAAAGTCAACATATAAGATGGGAGAGTGATAATCTGCATAACAATTATTATGATTAACTAAGATAGTTTAATTAACAGTTGGCATGAATCTAGTCACCAATGTCATTTTCACGTTCTTCAGTGGTAAGAAGATTACCTAGCCTTTCTTTTGCTCTATTAGAAAAATAATAACCAAAACTTATCCGTGAAGAAGATTAAACTCAAGAACATTGAAAGTTTTTCACAGAAAACTGAAAGAAAAATATCATAATGCTCACATTCGTTATTTATTTTGTCTTCCTAAGAATAAGTACTTAAAAATTGATTATAATTAGACGATCACTTATTATTACCTAAGAAAAAAGGAGAAAGTAGTAATATACCTTAAAAATCATTTATATAACAGAATCATAGAATTTTATTATTAACTCAACTGTTGTTGACAATACTTTAATTTCCATTTGTTTTTTGAAGAACAAAGCTGAGGAAATTCAGTTGACATACTTCAACGTGAATCATGCCAAAATGAGTAGTTATAAATTTGTATCAATTTTTTTGAATTTAATGTGAGTGTACCTTATCATCCACAAGGATAGTTTTCATCCCGAGAACAACTTGAAGTTTATTTTTGGGATAGTAGTCACTAATTTGAGAGACTGCACTATGATTTTCCATTCTTTGTAGCTGAATTGAGCTGAGAAATAAAAGTATACTCCAATGGCATCTTCTACCTAAGTTCTGCAGAAAGAGAGAAATGATTAAGTATTAGAGAAGAAGCGAAGAATATTTTAAGAAAATTGATAGAAAAGATGATGAAGAGAGAGAGAGAGAGATGAAACGATGGTGAAAAAAAGAAGAGATGAAACGATAGTGAAAAAGAGAAAGCAAATAATATGTAAACTAACTTCATGGTTGATCGTGTGATGATGGTGGTAAGTTGAGAATAATTAGAAAATTAGTTTGTGTGATAAAAACGTGGGTGGTTATCCATGTTTGTCTCTTTTTATTGTTAAACTAGTATTATGGCCCCTGCTATGCAGGGGCAAAACTATAGTCAAATTGAAGATTAAATAAGAACATTACACTAACTGTAATAAGATTATATCAGTAGAAACTTGCATATTATAATGGATAGAAGTATAGAACTCTATCCATAAAAGTATAGAACTCTATGTAGAAAAGTTTTTCTCCAAGGAAATGCACCTATATCAATAGGTTTGTTCTAGTGTTTAATAGAAGACTGGTTTGACCATAAAACATTTTTATCATTACACAAACTTGAAAGGAAAGCGTACAAAAATATTTAAATGCTTGTAAAAAGTGAAAAAAATGAATATATATGAATTTTATCTACGATTTTCATTCTCATTGTTAACAACAATAATGCATGCATTAACAACGAATTTTAAATAACCATGGATCTCAATTGCAAAATTTCAAACATGATGAGAAACAAAATAATTAAGCTTAATTTTTTTAATTAAATATATTTCTCATATGAGAACCTAAGATGCTTTTTGTGATGTGGTTGTTAGTGTTACACTGAATTATGATTGGCGTTGCGTAGTCTGTCATTCTTCTAAGAACAAACAAAAAAAAAAAATTCACCACGGATGATTTCACATTCCTTCGCCGGGGAAAGGTACTCCCAAAAAAAAAATCTTTAAAGGAAGAGAATGGCTTTAAACACACATTTTAGAAAAGAAAAAGAGAAGGACAAAACATGACTATACCTTGTATGGTTGTATCTACTTTGCATTGACCAAGTAACTTGTAAATTTTATTGCCCTCTGATGCAGCGAACCCTAATTCATAAGACACTGCATTTCTTATTTCTAGTCGATAGTTGTGTTTGACGTTTTCCAAAATTTTTTTGATATAATTAATTTACAGATTCTCAAATTAGAGGTACCAGATTATTTAGATCGTGGGAGAGTGGAGATAGTGGCACAACTGTTTTGCTGAAAAATATAGAACAAATGTTTCTAATAATGGAATACCAAAGTACACTTTTTACCATAAAATTGTGAAACAACGAAATTTTTTTCAAAACAATTAAAATTATGGAAAATTTAGATGCCACATGTCGTTCACAGAATTGTCAATTGACTTCTGTTTTATTGTATAAAGGATTAATTTATATCAAATATTGTATATACAAAAATATTTTAAAATATAATTGACAAAAACTCGTGGAAAAATTTATATTAATAAACATAGAAAAGGCAATAATCCCCTAGACTATATTTGCGAAGTGATTTTGAAGAAAAATATAACATGGCATAGTCTCGAATGAGTCTCACCAACAAAAAATATGACATGGTACATTCAAAAATATGACATGGCATATTTGAAACCCTAATATGATATGCATCGATTTATGATCAATCATTGTCAGATCCATATAAAAGTGATTACATTAATATATTTATGAATATTTATGTCCTTATTTAATTCATATATGACATAAAAAGGATAATTTCCTCAAATAAGAACCGATTCATTTGCTAAAAAAAGAAAATTACATAAATTTTGGTATATTTCACAAGTTATCAAACCAACCAAACGATGGAGAAGTTGAGATCGATATTCCTGAATATTTGCTCATAAATGAATGCGAAAATCTAATAGAAGCCATAGTGAAAAAAGTTTACGGTACATCATTTGCAGAGGAAAGATATCCCAAGTTTTTTCAGGAAAGAGCCATATTGAATCCACGGAATTAAGATGTTGATACTACTAATGAGTATATGATGTCAAAATTATCAGGTACCATTTTAATTTTATAAATTACATCTTTCGTTACTAGAAACAATGAATATAGTCTTATATACACTAATTAATATTGTTAATAGGTGCAGAAAAAATATATCCCAGTTCCGATAGTATAGATAACAGTGACAAAGAACCAAAGGATACCATGTGTTACTCTCAGAAGTTCTTAAATAGCATAAAGATCTATGGATTGCCAAACCACTCTTTGAAGTTAAAGGTTGGTGCAATAATTATGCTGCTCAGAAACATCGATCCTAAAGGTGGTTTATGTAATGGTACAAGGCTGTAAATTACTCAGTTGGCTGATCAAGTTATTGAGGCTATAATTATAACAGGTAATAGGAATGACAGAGAAGCCGGTGAAAGAGTCTTAATACCAAGAATGTTTGTATCTCCGCAAGAAACAAGATTCCCTTTCAGGATGCGTTGTAGACAATTCCTCATTGCGGTTGCTTTTGCAATGACAATAAACAAGAGTCAAGGTCAAACACTACAGAGAGTTGGATTGTATCTTCCAAGACAAGTTTTTACTCATGGACAGTTGTATGTTGCGGTCTCAAGAGTAAAATCAATATCAGGCTTGAAAATTCTAATCACAGATAAGACGGTAAGTCTCTAAGAAAAACAATGAATGTCGTGTACAAGAAGATCTTTCAAAACATTGCCCAAGTCTCAGCTTTTGTTGTCCCGGCGTATGATCACTTTAATTGTTTAATACGTTATGAAATTTTGTAATACGAGAACTTTGTGATCCAACGGCATAATCAAATAAAACAACTCTTTCGATACATCAAAGCTTCATAGCATAGAAGTCACTACATCTTTAGCATGTTCATCTTCGTCAAATAAACAACTTCACCCATGTGCATCCATAATCAAATATTACTAGGTGATCCGCGCGTGCGCATGCGCGGGTTTAATTGTATTGTTTTTATTCTATTTCCACACAAAATTTATATGTTACATCTATACATTAAATCCAAATATACAACTATAAAAATTAAACAATACAATTAAATCCGCGCATGCGCGCGGACGGATCACCTAGTAATATTTGATTATGGATGCACATGGGTGAAAGTAATTCTTCACAAAAATGTGAATTTGTATCATTGTAGAAGAAAGTAGATTATTTATATAGGAGATATTAAAACAGTTTCAAAAAATATAAGTTAACGTGAGTTTTTCAGAAAAAATAAAGAATATAGGTAGTTGAAGATTTACATTGCAGAAAGTAGGAGAAAATATATATATATATATATATATATATATATATATATATATTTAATAAAATTTTGCATGTGAGTGAAAACTTTAGTTGTTTTCATAACCTTTTCCACATGTTAATTGTTTTTCTATTTTTTTCTAAATTTTTTCCATATGGCGATATCTGATTCGCCAGACGACTTGCGCTTTAGTACATAAGGGGTTACGGGCAAAGTGATTTAATACTCACTTAAAATGCATGTCAATCAAGTTTCTTGTTTTAGGTATTAACAAAAGTTACATTTAAAAATCTTAAACAATAACTAATTTAGTGTCTTTCTATTTTCAAAGTTTTATTTACAAACCTATTAATCATCCAAAATTATTAAAAATAAAGAAATCATTCAACTTAATGGTAAAATTTGAAGTACAAGAAACTTGAAGGATGAAGATTTTGATTTTTTTCCAAAATCTTAATATCCGAACCCGATCCAAAATAACTGAATCCAAACTACAAATATCTGAACCGGACATGATATGTAAAAATAACCGAACGGGTCCTATACCCTTATACTGAAATACCCAAAAATCTACAGTACCCGATCTGAAACCGAGCGGATACCCGAACGCCCACCCTTACTCTCTCGAATGGAATGGCAATCTCGTTCTATATGTTTGATTCTCTTGTGAAAAACATGATTTTTGGCAATATGCAGAGCTGCAGTGCTGTCACAATATAAGACTGGTACCGTTGAATCTGCAAGTCATTTACCATTCGAGATAGCCATAGAACCTCTTTGGTTGTGTGAGCCATGGATCGATATTCAGCCTCAGCTGATGAGTGAGATACATCATCTTGTTTCTTTGATTTCCATGAAAACATAGAGTTGCCAATAAAGATGCAAAGCCCTGATATAGAACGTCATGAATCAGGACATTGTGACCAATCTGCATCACAAAATGCCTTGACTTGAAAGTCATCAACAGGGTATAATAAAGCTTGACCAATAGTTCCTTTGAGGTAACGCAGAACCTTGTGAGCTGCTTTGAGATGAGGAGCTGGGGATTCTGAAGAATATTGACATAGTTTGGCACCTCAAAACATATGTCAGGACGTGTGATGGTAAGATATAATAATTTCCCAATCAAACGTTTGTAATTCTCAGCATTAGATATGTGTTCACCATCTTCAGAAGAGAGTCTATGTTGGGATCCATAGGAACAGGGAAATGACGACAGTCAAGTAATCCAGCATCAGTGAGCAAGTCAAGTATATGATTGAGTTGATATAAGGAGATCCCTGATGCAGAATGAGCAATTTCAATACGAACAACGTATTTTGGTATGCCAATATCACAGAGCTTAAAACAAGAAGACAGTTGAGTGATCATCACTGAGATCGAAGTCTCGGAATTGCTGGCAATGAGGATATCATCGACGTAGACCAATACCAGAAGAAAATTGTCAGCTGAATGAGACCAGAAGAGAGCATGATCACCATTAATCTTTTCAAAACCCATATTGATCATGGTTGAAGTGAATTTTAAGAACCACTGACGAGAAGCTTGTTTAAGTCCGTAGATAGATTTCTTGAGTTTCAATACTGTATTCTGTGGCAGATTGTCCCCTTTTCTTTCTGCATAGCCTTGAGGAATATCCATATATATTTCTTCAGACAAATCACCATTGAGAAAGGCGTTGGAGATGTCTAACTGATGAAGAAACCATTTCTTTTTAGCAGCTAAAGCAAATAGCATTTTGACAGCCACCACCGGTGGGAAAGTATCAACAAAATCTACTCCTTCTCGCTGAGTATTCCCTTTGGCTACCAAACGGCCATTAGGATGCTAAATTCTTCCATCTGCATTCAGTTTTAGCTTAAAAAGCCATATGCATCCTATGGTCTTTTTGCCATTAGAGAGACAGGGAGCAAACTGTCCAAATATCAAGCTTTTCTCGAGACTCAAACTCGTTGTCCACAGCTTTACACCAAATTTTGTACTTATTTGCCTCATTAAAGGTGGACGGAGCAGTCATTAAGCAAGTAGAAGACTTGATAAAAGAGAAATGAGAAGGAGAAAGTTTGTCACAGGAAATATAATCTGATAAAAGATAAAGAGAATGAACAGAATTGCACAAACAGTCTTGCAAATAAGCTGGTCTTTTCTTTAAATGAGATGTAGTTGAAGAAGGAAAACCTGCATCAGAGGATGAAACCATTAGTTTCAAGATTCAGTTACCTACACGTCTATAACCCTTATACCCTATTGGGTATCCTAAAAAGATACAAAATTTTATCCCTAAGATCAAACTTAGTTCTATCCTTCTAGAGAAGTACGCTTGTAACAAAGACAGCTAAAAATTCTAAGAGAATGATAGTCAGGGATCTTGTTCATAAGTATTTGAAAGGGAGATTGGTTTTTAAGAAAAAGTTAAGGTAATCGGTTGATGAGAAACATAACAGCCATAATACATTCCCCCCAGTAAACTAAAGGTATATGGGACTGAAATTGAAAATATGTTGGTGTTTCCTTTCTACAATGGAATTTTGTTGGGGGTTGCAGGGCATGAATAAAAAGAAGTATGCCTTTGTCTTTAAAAAGAGTTCCAAAAGATAACTCAGGAGCATTATCAGTACTAAAAGACTTAAAGGTTTTGTTAAATTGAGTTTCAATCATCTTGATGAATGCAGGAAAGATAGACAAGACATCATATTTGGCCTTTAACATATAAATCCAAGTAGCACGACTATGGTCACCAACAATGGTTAAAAGGTATTTGTAACCATCATGAGTTTGAACAGAGAATGAACCCATACGTCAATATGAATGAAATCGAAGAAAGTATCACTTATAGGATTATCAGATGAAAAAGATAAACGTTTTTGCTTAGCTCGAGGGTAAACATTACAATGAAATGATTCAGTATTCTTAAATTTATTCATGGACACAAGATGAGAGAAAGTAACAATCTTTTCCATAGATGTCCTAAACGAGAATTCCAAATGCGGTTATCTAATACATAAGCACAAACAATATTTTTCTGATTATTATTAAAGAAGCAGGAAGCAAAGAACCTGAAACAAGAACATAAAGGTTGTAAACTTATCTACCCTTTCCAGTCATCAACTCCCGTGTAACATGCTGTATAATGCAAGCACTAGAAGTGAAACCAACCATAGGTTTTGTTTCCTGAGTAAGAGAACTAACACTCAACAAATTGAAACGAAATTGAGGAATGAACAAAACATTTTTTGAAGTTATGTTATCACTAAGTGTAACTGAACCTAAACCGATAATGCTCACTGAGATTCCAGTTGGTAAATGACTAAGATATTAAGTAAAGGATTTAAGGTGGTGAAAAGAGACCTATTTTGACAAACATGATGAGTAGCACCTGAATCTATTACCCAAGAGTCACTTGAAAGTAAAGCATTTTCCGAAGAGAGAGCTGAAGGCATGCCAATGAGAAAAAATGTATATAGAGATAGAAGCATATCAGACGCTTTGCAAGCCAGTGGTAGAGCTGAAGGAGAAGGAAGAAGTCCATCTGATGTAGGTGTATCGCTCTGATCTTTGAGTTGAGCACTAAAGTAGGCAATGAACTTTTGGATTTGTTCTGGAGATAGTGATGAAGGCATCGAAGTGTTCACAGTCTTTGCATTCTCGTCAGTTGATTCAGAAAGAATTACATTTGTGGAAGCTGGTATATGTTGAGAGGAAGTTTTCTTTGAAGTATAAATTTCCCTCTTGGCTTGAGACCCGGTGGGTATCCATGAATCTTGTGGCATCGATCAATTACATGACCATAACCTCCACAATCAGTGCAAACATGACGAGATTTCCCATACAGAGTATTAACAAAGACTTGGAATGCGCTTGCATCAACACCAGACTGAGAAGAAGTTTTCGCAGAGCATTGCCTATCTTCCTGATCCAGTATATTTTCTACCTCAGACAAAGATGACAGAGACTTCTTTATGAGGATTTGACTATGAACATAATCATAGCTGTCATTGAGACCCATGAGGAAGTCAATAACTCTGTTATTCTCATTCTGAACCGTGAGACCGTCAATTGGATGAGCTGGAGCTTGAAGACTATCGAGTTTTTCCCACAAGGATTGTGTTGTAGTGTGATAAGAAGAAAGAAACATGCTTCCTTTACGAAGTGAGTGAAGTTGATGGCGAATCTTGTATTATCTTGCACGTGAAGCTTGTATGTCTCTAAACAGATATACACTAGTATTCTGTATTTCAGAGCAGTTTATGTTATCTGGAAATGATACCAAATCTTGTGGAAGGGTTATTCTCAGCAGGCATAACAATTGTTGGGGTCAAAATCGGTCACGATGGAATCAGTGGCTAAAAGTTCCGGAAAAAGCATACAAGAAACTGTAGACTTTCTACGGAGATACGAAGTTACAAAAAACTCGTATCAAAGTATGAAATAATTAAAAAGACCTCATTTTGGGGTCAAAAACAGTAATCTCGAAATCAACGTCTACGATTTTACTTCTCCTTATGTTCTCCGAAAGAATCTCGGATCGAGAAGATGAGAAACGACCAAAACTCTCCGCAAAGTTCAAAATAGGTTTTTAAAAAACCTAAACCAATTTACGAAAAAGCATCGAGGAGAATTCTAAAGATTCTCCAAACAAAGGAGCTCTGTAAACTAAACAATCACCATCATGGAAATTATCGGAAAATTGAATAAAACAATCCACAATTGCCCGACTGGCTAATTTAGCAAAATCGTCCGCAACGTCCAACTCACCAAAACGTCAAGGCTGTCCGATATCGTCCAGCTCGCCAAGCTGGCGAGCTGGCCGAGCCAAACCAGCTCGCCCAGCCGGCGAGCTGGTCGTCCCGAACCAGCTCGCCGGCTCGGTGAGCTGAACCGTCCCGTCCAGCTCACCCAGCTGGCGAGCTGGTCGTATCGAACCAGCTCACCGGCTCGACAAGCTGAACCATCCCGTCCAGCTCGCCCAGCTGGCGAACTGGTCGTCCCGAACCAGCTCACCGTCTTGGCGAGCTGAACCGTCCCGTCCAGCTCTCCCGACCGGCGAGCTGACCAAGCCGAACCTCACCCTCTGCATTGCCCAGACAGAAGGCATATGTCCTCGACTCGATCATACTCTAAACCGTGATCGGAACATCCCTCTTTTCGTCTCGATCCGCCTAATCGTTGCAATTTTATGATAAAAACCACTAAAGACTTATTTTCTCGTGAAAACTCAAGTAAATCATATAAAACGAAAACGGTTAAACGAAACACCGGAGATTGCCAAACTATACAATTAACTCGATATGTTTTATAAAAACGACAACGTATCATGGTGAACGATCCTGTCTAAAATCGTAAAACAGTTAAGGCGCAAAACGGCCCGAAAGGTCCTAAAATGCTGTAAAGGCCCACTTGCAACTTAGGACGGGATCCAATCCAAAGATACAATGACGGTTTGTCCGCTTATGTGCAGGAAGAAGATAAGTATCAAGTTTGGAGAAAAATAGAAGTTTTCCTAAGGTAAAAATGGAGAATCGTGAGAAATGGAAGATTTCTGTAAAAACACGAATGAAGGCAGAAAAGGAAAGGCTAAACCGCCTAGAAGAGGAGTATATAAGCACAAGGTCGAGGCCAAGAAGCAAGGACGAATCTCAGAGCTTTCATCACACATAAAAACCTTTACAACTTTTTTTAGACTTAGAACTCTCTGAACTTAGAAACTTTGGCTTTATTCTCGACAAGTTCGTTTTCGATGATTGGCACTCAAATACTAGACGAACTCGCCCAGGTAGTTCGATCTCTTGTCCAGCTCTATCAATTGAACTACGTTCGGCTTGATCCTCGAAATAGGTACGTAGGCAGCCTTTCATAAGGTTCAGTCCGAAATCATTCAAAACCCTTTTTCCTATCTTTTTTTGTCTTTTGTTATCGAGCTGCGACTCAACAAGGTTTAAGGTTTTTCATTGCTAGAACTAGAAAACTCGCTGACAGATCTTGCGGCCAAAGCTTTTGTAATATCTTTTAATAATTGCAACGCTCTTATGCGGATTCAAAACAAGATCTACTTTCTTTATAAATTTGTTTTATCGTGTTTTTCATATTTTCCGCATTTATTTGGTTACTTGTCGTTGGCTCTTGCAGAGATCCGAGACCTCTTGAAAATTAAGAGTTTTCCTAAGTTTCCTTATTTTATGGAAATCGGCAGTGCGAATTTCGGTTCCCACAGTTTGGCGTTAGAAGGAGGTGGGGGGGATACGGATTACTCTAACTCATAGCCGAAAACGCTTGATCAAAACGATGTCTGGATATATGAAAGACAAAGTCGGAGCTCACAAAAATCCCTAGGTTACTCGCGGAAGAAACCCTAGGTTACTCTCGGAAAAACCCTAGGTTACTCGCGGAAAAAGCCCTAGATTACTCGCGGAAAAACCGTAGGTTACTCACGGAAGAAACCCTAGGTTACTAGCAGAAAAAGCCATAGGTTACTCGCGAAAAAACCCTAGGCTACTCGCGGAGTTGGCCGTACCGTCCAGCTCGCCAATACGGCGAGTTGGCGATACTTTCCAGCTCGCGAAGACGGTGAGTTGGCCAAGCAACCCAGCTCGCCACCTCGGCGAGGTGGTCGGCCTTTCTCCTCGCCCTCGAGGCACTGACTTTTCCCCAAGTGTCCATACAATCCAGCTTTCCAAGACGGCGAGCTGGCTGTACCTACCCAACTTTCCGGCTTGGCGACCTGGCTGAGACAAAACAGCTCGCCAAGACAGCGAGATGGCTGAACCAACCCAGCTCCCCACCTCGGCGAGCTGGTCGGCATTTGCCCTTGCCCTCGACACACTGACTTTGCCCCAAAGGTCCGCACCATCCAACTCGCCACCATGGCGAGTTGGCCGAGCCTGATCGTACTCCAAAAAAATAATCACACTGCTTTTCATTTCGTCTCAACCGGAGTTTCCGTTGAGATTTTACGAAGTAAAAAAAGTCAGCTCGACGAATCGGGACAGTACTCACCGACTCGCCAGTGGGCGAGTTGGACAAGCTTAACCAACTCACCACCTGGCAAGTTGGACAAATCCTTAAGCCTCTCTCTCGAATCTCGATCAAAATGCTTTTCGTTTCGTCCCTATCAGAGTAACTGTTGGAACTTTACGATAAAAACCACAAAGACTTGCTTTCTCGTAGAAGTTTTAATTGATCGTCTAAAACGGCAACGTTTGACTCAACACCAAATTTGCCTAAACTACACGAGATATTTGAACTCTCTAATTGCAATCCGGTTTTACAAAATTATGCCACGTTAAGTCGAAAACATCTAATCATAAACGTGTGATAGATTTTTCAACAATATACGAAGCACACTTACTCAGTTAAGTAAAACAAGCGGTACGAAGAAAGAAGAACATAAACTCCCATTTTGAAATCCCTTCCCCACTCTGATATTCTTTTTGGTATTTCGTCGAATACTGATACATACGAAAATATGTCAAAAGACGAAGAACGAAGAAGAGGCAGTCCCAAATCATCGATGAAACTAAGATATGTCTGATTTGAAAATTTTATTAGACTTCTAATTTCTCGTAGGCAAGGAATGAAAACGTCTTGTAAACAGCCGTAAAACCTAAGGAACTTAGAATTTAGGGGGATAGTCTAGCATGCTAGGTCGTAGGCAATTTTTGTCTATCTCGATCTATTGTTCTCTAACTGTTTAGGCAGAACTCGCAAACCGATCCAATCTCTCGTACAACTAAGAAACAATCGCCACGCATTGAAGCGTACTCATCTCATTTTGTTAAGAAAGAAGGAACGAGAGACACTGACGTGGTCTTAAAATCGACTCGTTCCTAGAAATTTTCGTCAAAACAGACATACTCTAAGTCATCACCAATCCACCATGGTCTTTAATCGACCCAGATTGTCGATCATCTCAATCCTTCAAAAGACATTCATCTTTTTTTTTCATCTTAAAAAAAGGAAGGGAGTAGGTGCGTATACTATACTCGTATATTCCCATATTTCTAAAAACATTTTTCCTCACATCAAGAAAACACTTTCTATAAAGCAAACTGTCGCAAAAATAGGCGGAAAAATATTTGGAAAATGCGATGCCTCGTCAAAATCATCCGAAAAGAAAACAACAATCTAAGATTCGTCTACAGGCTAAGAGCTTATCCAAACCATTTGGAAAATAATCTCATGGACTATAAAAGCATCTCTAATTGCAATATGCGTTTACAAAGCCTCTGCCAAACTTCAGAGTGAAACTCGATGATTTTCCGAAGTCACAAAGATCTTTTCCAACTTGATAATACAAGTTCCGTATAAGAATCAAAAAAATTATACGAGAAATATTTAGGCATCAAAGCATTGCTCTCATTTTCCGTTGAACCAAGAGAGTCACGGAATAATATCAAGAACATTTGTGACAAAGAAAAATCGAGAACACAAGAAGCTGCAATAGGGAGCACGTCTTCCCTGATCGCTGACTGATCCTATTGCTGGTCCAGTGATTTTTTCCGCTCAAGAAACCCGCTAAAACGTTTGGCGACTTGCTTTTGATGAAATAATCTTTGGTAAAAATCCGTGAGTGACTATAAGAAACTATTACCGAATAATCAAAAACAAAGCGAAAAGGTGTCTCAAAAATCTGCGAAACATTGTTATCTCCATGTGTCGTGTAGATTTACTAAATTTATCGCCCGTCACTTATGCAAAAAATCCTTCGTATAGTCAGGATCATGTCATACGAAGTAACTTTCGAAAGTAAACGTAACATATTTTACGAAAAATTAATTTCCTTATAGCAAAAACCAAGCTATACGATCCGACTTTGGACGACCAATCTAAACTTTGTTTCCTCGCACCACGATCTGAAAGATCTCATTCTTAAGCCCTGCGGCTCATGGAAATCTGTTCTCATTTCCTTCGATTACATCCAAGCATGAAATCACCCCGCAACTTTGATATCACTCAAATGTTTAACCCTAAGGAGTGAATTACTCTCTCAAATAAGAGGTTTAGTCGTAGTACTTAGGGATCGAATCCACAGAGACTCTAGAATTACACAACAGATTATTAAGTCTTCGGAATAAAGCTAGACAATAAGATTTTAAACAGTAACTTAAAAGGTAGCAAATAAATGCTTGATATTGATTGGTTGATTTGTTAAGAAGAAAGAAGGTAGTTAAACTTAGGTATTTTCTCAGGTATGACATACATGCAAGTTGTAAAGAGTTTTTATCATTCATAGTTCTAGATTCAAACTTTTAAGGAATTTAAGGATTAACTCTACATGATCTCGGGTTAGGACTATCGTCCGATAACCTATAGGGGATATCGATCGATGTTTCTGTCGATACTATCGATCCATGCTAATGCCGCTATAACGGTCGACACGGCTGTCGCCACGTCGATCGATATTGCATCCAGCGAGTGGTAGAGGTATGTTTGAATGGGGTATCTAGTCTTCATTAAATTAACTTAGACTTAGGGGATTTTCCAAGCTATCACTTGTCCAAATTGACCCTAATATCAGAGGTAAGGGTGATCAATTCTTGGCCTTAGCATTGATTGATAACTAAATTGAGAACTATATTTTAAACACCCTAATAATTGTTCTATTCAATGCATGAGTCAACCTTAATGAGAAACCTAAATCTAACAAGAAAGACTACTCAAGCATATTCATGAGAGACAAAGTCATGATGGTCTGAATAATACTTTAATATAATAATAAAAAGAAACAATAAGTAAAAAGGGAGTTCAAGATCTTCTTTGTAATTGTAGTGTCAGATCTCTCTCTCCATCAAAACTCTTCTCAAAAGATAGCTAGATGCTTCTCCTTATTAGGTCTAAAAGGTCTCCAAGATTGTCTACCTAAACTAGTACAAAACCCTCTTAATATAGCCTAACAAGCGGCCAGGGATTTAGTGTGTAAATTATTAAAACTCTTGTGAAGCAATTAGGACTTATAATCTTCATTTAATCGCTTGGATAACTTATGTATCGATCGATGTCAAATGACATATATCGATCGATATGGGTAATCTTCTATCGGTCGATGGCTCTTAATGTGCATCGGTCGATAGCTTATACATCGTTTTGCTCATATCTTCATAAAGTATACATTTTAGCTCCAAAATGCATGTTTTACACTAGTGAGTACCTGAACCTGTAAAAGCTCTAAAAAGACACTAAAAGTATCCTTTTATTTCCAAAAACATATATAAATCATGGCTGAAAATGGGTAAAATACATGATATATCAACTCCCCCAGACTTATGCTTTTGCTTGTCCTCCAGCAAATAATAGAACATTGGTCTAGAAAAGGTTAAAAAGGCGGAAGCTCTTACAATTCTAAACTTAGGACCATCACCTCTATACTTATTGCAACCCACATCAGATATCTATCAAATTCCAGAAATACATTACACAATATCCTAGCTTATCAACCAAATTCAACTAGCCAACAACTTAAATGATCCTTTTTGTCTATCCCCTCTGCTGATTTCAATTATGCATAAAATAAAGGTGTAGGCTTTACCTTGGGAGTATCGATCAAGGAACACATGGATTCAACTCAAACTAGTTTCAGGCTTTCTCATCCTGGTTCCCTTTTCTCTCTTTATCCCCCTTCTCTGAATCCAAATGTTTCTTTTTTTTTTTTTTTTTTTTTTTT